>BGPT01001432.1:123283-159699 GCA_003297045.1 Symbiodinium sp. clade C Y103 | reverse complement strand
TACCATGCGAAAACGGCTTTCACTTCTTTTACCAAAGCCTATAGTAGGGCTGCGGTGCAGTGGTTTAAGTAGCTGGCACCTAGAGACATACTTTACAAGCTCGCAAATTGCTGAGGGCTCCTTTTGGTCTCGATACAAAATGCCTTCCCGGCAAGTGCAATGTCAAATGCTAATGTTCCAATGATGTGCAGATACTACNGATACAAAATGCCTTCCCGGCAAGTGCAATGTCAAATGCTAATGTTCCAATGATGTGCAGATACTACACTTGATCATAGCCAATGTTTGGCTTTCCATACTCCCCCTTTTTGCGGGAGGCAAAAATTGATGCCCAAGTCTGGATCATGACTTCGGCAAGGCTCAAGGCATGTTTGTACATCTAAAGCCCTATTTTGGTCGCTTGCCAGTGGCCTGAAAATGCCAATACTCGGCCCTCATGCGATCAGAGCCCCAGCCGCGACCGCTATACATCTTTTGAAATTCATTCCATGGATTTCGTGAAACACTATGGCCTCTCTCACTCGCCACAGCTGCAGCACTGCTAGTGCCCGATCGTGAAGTCGCACACAAGGATGTGGTCTCAGCAGCATGCAAAGCGCTGGAGCCCGACTGTGGAGTCATATTCAATGTCGCCCCATCGCCATGCTGCGCCGCCATGCAATGGCCCGGACTTGATGACATACGTCGTGACGCTGAATCCGCAGCTCCACGCACCACATTGCTGGAGCCCGACTGTGCTGTCATACTCTTTGAAGAAGAGCTCTGTGCTGCTGCTGCGCTGCTAGAGCCCGACTGTGGCACCCTTGACTTTGACGAAGTTCCCCCATGGAGATTCCGCGTAGTTCCAAGCACAGCCTGCCACTCCAGTTCTAACGCAGCTTCTTCAAAAGTTTCATCAAGCTTGACTTTTGCGCCCTTGCCCTTCTTTTTGCGACGCCGTGGCAACTGATCGCCAGTGTGCAGCCTCACAGGCCTTTGCGGCTCATCATCTTCATCACTTGAAGACCAATTGGCCATATCACGGCCATGCATCTTGTTGTGTGGATCTCTCTGAGCTGTATGGCTTCGCTCCACCATGTCCTGAATCTCCTGGATGTTCACAGGTGAGGCATAAGTGGCTCGTTGCTGGGTGATTTGGCCACTTCGTTCATCATCAGCATTTTCGGCTTGATGCCGCAACATCCTAAGTTGAGGAGCACCTCCAAGTTCTTTGACCTCTTCTCCAACTCGGCTGCCCGATGACCCAATCAGTCTATTGTAAAGCCAGATGCCACTTCGGATCATCTTGCTGGAAACATAGACAGCTCCCACGCTCATCAGGATTAGGCCCAGTGTCCAAGGCCAGAACAAGTCATTGTTCTCCTCATCCTCCTCCGTTGCAGCTGCACCAGAAAGTAAAGTAGCACCAACCAGCAAAGCTACCCTTGCTCCCACCAAATCACTTCGTCCTCCACCATCACCGTTGATCTTCTTGATGTCACCTGCTATGCAGAGATCTTGCAAGGCTCTCTCAAAGGCAGCACCATCCACGATTTTTGTGAAGGAGTCGGCCACAAGTTCACGGCCTTTGAGGTGTCCAAGATGCCATTCATTTTGATGTAGAGCTGATCTCAAAATGGCCGCACGAATGCGCAAGTGCCTCGTCCTCCAGCTCCCCTGACCTTCTCCCGTTGCCAAGCTGATTGCTGCAGCATTGTCGCCCCAGAGTCTCTTGATCAGCTTTTCCTCAGACTCATCTCTGATCGCCGCCACCAAACTAGCCGTTGCACGACCCCCCACCAGCGCTTCGCAGAGTCCCACAAGTTCACTCTCAGCTGTCGACTGGGTTGGGAAAGGTTGCCGATTTGTGTTCCACATCACTGGAGCTCCGGCATAGTAGTAGACTTGGCCTTGAACAGAACGATAGCCCTTTGTTGAAGCATAGGAGATGTCAGAAAATGCTTCAATGGTGCGTTCGCATCTCGGCAATTCCAGCTGATTTCGAGCACCATATGCTGGACCAGCATCTTCGCTGTAGATCAGCCCCAAAGTAGGACGTTGAAGATATGCCATGATCTTGGCACCAATGGAGATGGCAATCTCGGGTGACTTCATGCACAGTCTTGACATCGCAGCGACCCCAACTGAAATCTCAGGACGGGTACGAGTGGCTAACCACAGCAGTGCCCCCGTACATGCTTGGNGCACAGTCTTGACATCGCAGCGACCCCAACTGAAATCTCAGGACGGGTACGAGTGGCTAACCACAGCAGTGCCCCCGTACATGCTTGGGCCCTTTTCACGGCTTCAGCATCATCCGACTGCAAGAACTCAGCTTCCTCCTCTGGAGTCGGCAGCTTGATGTCAAGATGATGTCGCACTTCCTTGATGTTCCATTTCTTCACCAGCTCCTCTTCATACTTTCGCTGGTGCATTCTGAACCCACCTCCATGAAGTGCATCATTTTTCTGGATCTCGAAACCACAAAAGGTCACTGAGGCCTGCAACGTAGCTTGATCAGCTGGAGCACATTCCCAGACAGAGCCAATCGCTTGCAAAGCACATGTGGCGGTCTCTTCACCCGCAGCCAGAAGAACATCATCAACATAAATGGCCATGATGCCACAGTTTCGTTCCTCCCCCGTTTCCCGGCATCTCTCTCTCAAGTGCCAAAGGTGTTGATCAGCTGCTGGATGAAAAGCCCCATCCCAATGCTGTTCGGCCTCCTCTCTTGTCCATGTCATTGTTGGTATGACTTGATCACGATGATCAGCCCAATCTCGTGGGCTGGACACCAATCCATACATCGCGGCATCCACCAGCCATACCTCTTGAGTAGTCGCTGCACCAAGCTTGACATAGATCTGAGGGATAGACATTGCTATGAGCTTCGATCGATCCTTTCTCTCAGCGTTCAAAAAGGCACATTTGATGTCGGTCGTGTAGATCTGCCATCTTCTCAAGGATGCATGGCGAGTGACACATCGAATCTGTGAAGCATCACAACCCCCAGCATAGGTGGCCGTTGCAACTTCATCTTCAAAGTTTCCACAGATGCATGCCCTCACCTTCCTTTTTCCACCCATTTTTCGAGTGAACACCACCTTGCTTGGCAGCTCTTCATATTTGACACCATTCTCCTCCGCCCATTTCAATGCCTCAGCCCGGGACACTTGTCGCACAGCTTTCTTTTCCTCCACGATGGACCGATACTCACTCATCATCGCATCTTTCCAGTCGCTCCACTCACTGTACACTTGCTCGGCAGTGATCGTTTTGGTGACCAGGAAGTTCTCCTCCTCAGCCTGCATGGTTTTTGCTCGGTCCAGTGACTGAAGCTGAACTTCAAGATCGAACTTTTGATGGGCTAACATGGAAAGTGATGGGATGCAAGCCATTTGATCCACCTCCAAATCGTCCACCAACATGCACTCCTCAGACAAAACATTGGAGACAGCCTGATGCATTTTCAAGAGCCGCTCTTCTTCAATTTGATCTTGCTGTTGTCCCCCACCATGCTCCCCCGAGTTGGAATCCAACTCCATCTTGGCCAATCGANCTTGGCCAATCGAGCCATTTGAGGGGCACCCTGCTTGTAGCGAAGACGTCGCCGAGGAGCTTCAGCAAGATGTTGATCTCGAGCTTCATGAAAGCGCTCCTGCACCAGGACATTCACATCAGCAGCATCACCGAGCTCTGTATGCTCCAGCACTACATCAGTTGAAGCCACAAACTTGCCATCCTCAAGTTGGATGCAATAGCCTCCAGAAGTCAAGGAGGACCAGGGGTCTGGACCCATGATACGGCCCGGTGTTCTTTCCCACCGCCAGTCTTGGTATCGCTGATTCCATGACTTCCGTTTGACCAGCACCTTGGTGTTGAACGGCATGAGCTCAGGAACTGGATAGCCAACTTGTTGAAGTTGCCAACGCAAACGTCGCTCAGAGGCATGCCGAATGAGAATGGGCCACAGAGATTCATCTACTCCATGAGCTCGCATGAGGATTTTTGCATGACGCTTCACAATCCCAATCTCATTCTCGGCACGACCATTGCTCTTCCAGTCACTGCCAGAGGTGTACGTAGCAATGATATCCCTTTGGTGACACCAGGATTGCACTGCTTTTGATGTGAGCTCTTTTGCTCTGTCAGCATGAAGACGTAGAACTGGTAATCCAAGACTACGCACCTTGGAGTAAATTTTTGCCAAGCCCTCCAAGATGTGACCAGTGGCACGTGAAGGAACAATTTCAACGAACGTCAATGTTCGAACCTTCACCTGCNCGCACCTTGGAGTAAATTTTTGCCAAGCCCTCCAAGATGTGACCAGTGGCACGTGAAGGAACAATTTCAACGAACGTCAATGTTCGAACCTTCACCTGCTTGCAATGATCCACAAGCTTCATCCAACTATCATAGGCCACTTTTGCCCTGTTGATTGCTNACAATTTCAACGAACGTCAATGTTCGAACCTTCACCTGCTTGCAATGATCCACAAGCTTCATCCAACTATCATAGGCCACTTTTGCCCTGTTGATTGCTCTTTCATCCCCACCTCCAACGTCCTCATCTTCCTCAACCTCCAGTCTCGGAAGTTCTCCATCCTCGATGTCCCCCTCTACTCCGTCCTCATCGACCATCTCCCCAAGATCTGGTAGCGGAGCATCTTCCGGCAATGGTGGAAGTCCAGGGCCGCACAAAGGAACATCATCATGGGTCGTTGGAAAGGTGTAGCAACCTAGCAAAACATAGGACCCAGAAGTGCCAAATTGGTCCTTGCCTCTTTTGAGTTTTCCTGAGAGATCAATTGAGAGGCAGTAGGAGCTTGGATGTTGGATGCGCCGATGTTGACGCGATTTGCCTGCAGCTTCAACGCAAACTCTGCAATCTCGCCGCATGGGTTGATGATCATGCAGGATGTGGTTCTTCCACCTCTTCAGGGCCACCTCTGATAAAGGGCATAGTCGAGCCCCGCATTGAATGGGCTTTGTGTCACCAGCATTGGAGTCCCGAGGTGCCTCCTCCGCAGAGCCCAGTGCCCCAATGTGGTGANCCGCATTGAATGGGCTTTGTGTCACCAGCATTGGAGTCCCGAGGTGCCTCCTCCGCAGAGCCCAGTGCCCCAATGTGGTGACGCCCATCATGCAGCTGGGTAAGGTTTCTCCTTAAACCTTCCAGCAGTGCCTCTTTGACACCTGGGGCCCACTCGGACCATGTGGCCGACTCAGCAATTCGCTGCTGAAGAGGTTTGGAGCTCCTCTCATCAGGCTGCATCAGATCTCGTTGAGCACGGGCTCCGTGCAATTGCTCAAACCCCTCAATGTTGTGCGCAAAGGAGGTGGGCTTTGGTTTGACATGCCCATACGCTCCCTGCTCAAAGGATGTGATGGTGAGGCCATAGGTGCCTTGAAAGTGCTGCCATGCTGCAGTGCGCCAGACACTCATGAACTTGTACTTCTCCACATCCTCAGAAGAGCGATACTCTTTGGGATCTTGGGGTTGTTCCATGGCAAACAAAACTCGTAAGCACCACTCCGGCTTGTTGTGCTCGGCAATCATGTAGAGGAGCTTCATTCGAAACATCATCGCAATGTCATCTTCGACCCAATTGCGCTGATGTGGAGTCAAAGTCGAAAGCCCAAAAGGCTCTTCCTCGCTGCGAACAGGCTTTGGACCATCATCCTCAGCATATCGGCAGGCTGAAACACTCCTGCATGGAGGACCGCCAATGNTTGGACCATCATCCTCAGCATATCGGCAGGCTGAAACACTCCTGCATGGAGGACCGCCAATGATGGCGTGGAGAGTGCCGCTTGCAGCGATCTTCATCAGGAACAACATCACATGGTCATTCAACATGTCCATTTTTGGATTCAAAACTTTGTCCACACAGATGGTGATCGTGTGGGCATCATCAAGGCGCTGCCAGCATTTTTGGTCTTTGCCGCTGTAGAGATGAAGGATGACTCGCTGAGCTCTGAGGATGCGTCGGCGCATTCTTCGATTCCACGGCAGCTGCTCATTGTCCACCTCCATGGCCCTTGGAACAACTTTGCGACAGATCGCATCGGGGAGATCAAACTCCTTCTGCATGAGCACCATCAACATGGTTTCAGAGTCCAGGGATGGAAGATCCTTCAACAGCTTTGGGTGTTGCACCAACGCTCTCACCAGTGCACTTCTCGCCTTCAGCACTCGGCTCTCATTCTCTAACTTGTCAATCAACTTCATCCCAAGCTCGCAGTCAATCATGGGACAACCTTGAATCACAGTGACCTCCACCTGATCCCCATTTGAACTCCTCAGTCGACAATCTCCCCCGGTCCAAGCAACCTCGTAACCCAAGCTGGTCAAAGAGCCCATCGGGAGGATGCCGTTGCCGAAACTTTCATCATCAGGAGTTGAAAGAAGGGTTTCTGTCCCATGCTTGATCCGCAGGCTTGTGGTGGTTCCTTGTGCCAACGCCACCACAGTCTGAGCAGCTTCATTCCACTCATCCCAAGACCTAGCTCTTCGTAAGGCATGTGTAGCGCCACTGTCCAACAGCATCAGGTTGGCTCGTCCTTGTTGAGGATTTCCGATCTCCTGCAAGGTGATCATCTTTGCGGCAGGAATCTGCAGAGACTTCAGCAACTTCGTTGCTTCATGCAGCAGCTCGGTCGTAGTTCCACTTCCGCCATCAGGCTTCTTGCCACTGCTGACATTGCCTCCTCCAGATGCCGAAGTTGTGTCACCCTTTTTCACATCCTCCTCCACAACATTGCCAACCATTTTAAGGTTCTCATCCTTCTTGTCCAACTGCTGCACAGGGCTATCCTTGCTGCCTTTTGTCGCATCAGTCTTGGAAAATTTTCCTTTGTTTTTTCCTTTCCCTTTTCCTTTGTCCTTCCCAGCTCCATCATCTCCTCCTTCTCCCCCCACAGGTGATTTCGCCTGTGCCTTGTATGGACAATCTGCGGCTTGGTGCTGTGTTGAGCTGCAGATAGAGCATCTTGAAGTGCGATCGGCAACACCATCCCATGAATGTGGCCAACGACATCGATTGCCCTGTTTGCATCCCACCTCCGTCAACCAAAACTTGCAAGGCCATGCGGTCTTAGTTGTTGCAGTAGATGAACCCTGCAGGGTCTTGACCGCCGCCTTGGAAGATGTTTTGACATCTGAACTTGTTGTAGTGGTTGATGAATGCACTGCAACTTCAGCTTCAGCCAACAGCAGATCGTAGAAAAGCCAGACATTTTCCAAAGAAGGACGTACATCAAGATGATGATTCATCCGGAATGTTGCAATCCGGAAGCTGGCTTGGGACGAACAGTCCACGATGTGGCGAGCCATGCCATCCAGGGCCCGAACCAAAAGCAGTGGATCTGGAAGTTGTGCGCATAGTTCACTGGCTCTGCTGGCTTTTCGTTTCCACAACCTCAAAGCAGCGACACATTCCTGAGCAGTTCTTGTAGTCGTGATTGTTGTCAAATCCTCAAGAAGTCGACTTTTCTCCACAAGACCACCAGGCTGGTAGGTACGCAGGATGCGGAACAAAATGCCTGCTGTCGAAAGCTCTCGTGCCGCAACAACTTCATCTTTGATGCTTTTGGGAATGCACTGCAAAAGGAGACTTGTCACCCTCTGATCCAACCTCTCATAGCCAACCAGAAGCTTTGACATGTCGGGTGCACAAATCTTCAATCTCTCCAAAGGCTGAGAGTAGAGCCATTGATTGTAGCGCTCCATAGTGGCATTCATGATGCATCGCCACCATCCAGAGGCCTGTTTGGCCAAGTCGCCAACCAAAGGTTCAAGTTGGATGATCCAATCTCCTGCATCCAAAGAGGCGTCACGACCATCAGCAGGAGGAAGTGCTGGCAGTTGGATTGGTATTGACTTCAGATCTCCATCTTCGACCACCTCCCGTCCATGCCAAAGAGCTCCTCCATGACGTAGGGCTCCATCAGCTTGGCGTGACATCGCAGGACGATCTTGTTGACATACTTCTCCAAGATCATGCTTCATCGCCGCATCAGCCCGAGCTTGATGACATAAATCTCCATGCACTGCAGAGATGCCAGCCCGACCGTCGCCAAGAACAGCTCCATGCTCATGCAAATGCTGAGCCCGATCCGGAAGACGGTGTTCACCATGGGCCTG
Source organism: Symbiodinium sp. clade C Y103 (assembly GCA_003297045.1). Classification (NCBI taxonomy): domain Eukaryota; class Dinophyceae; order Suessiales; family Symbiodiniaceae; genus Cladocopium; species Cladocopium sp. clade C. The sequence goes on along the minus strand of BGPT01001432.1, from coordinate 151,574 downwards.
CTCGGGGCCAGAATGCGCTTGAAGACATGGATCACCACGGGCCTGCTCTGGGCCAGATCTTGCAGAGATGTGCAAAGGACCAATGCTGCGCTCACGAAAATGCTGAGCCCGATCACGTAGCGGAACATCATCAACAGTTCGCCACAAGTCAGGATCACTCGTTCCAGCATTCCGACACATGTATGCAACAGCTTCTTGATCTCCCCTAGCTTTCTCTGCTTCAGTCTGAAAAGAACTGGACCAGTACCCTTTTTGAAGTGATCTATTTTTGGTTGCCTCATGTTCCNTTCTTGATCTCCCCTAGCTTTCTCTGCTTCAGTCTGAAAAGAACTGGACCAGTACCCTTTTTGAAGTGATCTATTTTTGGTTGCCTCATGTTCCAACCTTTCTCTCAACGCTGCTACTTCTTGTTCCAACCAGAAATGCCTAGCAGCTCTCGGTGAACACACTCCCCCTCCCGCTCGGAATGGCATGTCACCCATGACTCCTCGAAACTTGCGCGGTGGCTCTGTTGCCACTTCATAGTGGCCAAGTTCCGGAGGCCATGCAGGTAGAGGTGGTGGATCAGGAGGCGGAGGACCATGAGGAATTCGGGTACCGTTTGGGGTACATTTGAAAGTCTCTGGTGACATCCATGCCAAAGATTGGGACCCTTGTGTTGCTGGAGTTTTTCTAGGTGGTGAACCAGGTACATTTGCATCCACATGCCATGACGCAGGAACAGCCAGTTTCTGTTGGGACTCACGCTCATCCTTCATGCGTTGAAGTTCCATGACCAACAACTGGTTCTGATTCTGCAACCGCTGAGCTTCTTGCTGAAAATGCAAAAGTACTTGATCCCCTAGATCTCTCTCCAACTTCTGACCCGGAGACTCCAAAATTCCAGGCTCACCCTGAGACTTCTCTACTTCCCTTTCCCCATTCTGGGTTCTTCTCTTCCACGCCCGACCGGCTTTTTCACTCCCTTCCTCAGGACAAGGTGCAACATCAGCTCCCATCTCACCAACCTTCGATTCCTTCTCGCGATCATCACCATCTTGAGCTCCCTCGCCGCGCATGCTGCCTGGGGTCTCAAACGATGCCACTTGATCTCCACCTCCCTGCTGTTGGTCACCGCTTGGTGGCTGCAGAGGCTTTGGCGAGGCATCTAGGTCAGTGTCAGGTGGAATGGGAGTTGTCCTACCATCTAAATCCAAAGGTCGTAGATTCTCCAAGTCATGTTCCGCTTGGGTTTTGTCAGACCACCATGGATTAGCCGGGGGCAAAGAGTTTGAACGCTTTCTATCGGGATTCGAATTCATTGGCCGCTTGGGCTCATAACCCTCGCAAATTGCTGAGGGCTCCTTTTGGTCTCGATACAAAATGCCTTCCCGGCAAGTGCAATGTCAAATGCTAATGTTCCAATGATGTGCAGATACTACACTTGATCATAGCCAATGTTTGGCTTTCCATAACAAGAAACGGACTGTTTCACCTGAGGATTTCTTGCAGGATCCCCCAAAAATAAAAACAATATTCTAATGATTCTAATATTTATTTATATATATATATATATTCATCAATATTCCCTGCAGATTCCCTAATTGTGGATGTTCCATTGGCATACCAGGTCATCACGAGATCATCCAAGGCCTGTGTTTGGCAGCTCCTTTGTCGCGGCGGCTGGCTGTGGTGAATTGGAGCCAGAGGCAGCGGGGTGGTGAGGGTGACAGGTTTCCTGTCTTACAATTGGAGCCACAGCCATACTGTGGATGCAAGAAATCCTGTTGGTAGATGGATTATTTCATTGTCATGTGATCCCAACTATTTAACGTTATTTAGAGGGTTTCATAGGAATACCCATAGTTTGCAACAGCTGCAGGATTTTTTTTCATGAACAGTATCATCATGGTCAAAGATGGGGATGGCATTAAGTATTGAATAGTGAAATATCAAGGGCTTTGAAACTTTATCACCTGGGCGACCTTAAGACATCTTAAGACTCAAGGAATCAGGGCCTCTATAAATATATATATATATATATACAGGATGGTTTCATGGGACGCACACTTTTTGGGCCATTAAAAAATGCCATTAAAAACCAATGTATGTATAATATAATAATATATACATAATATAGTATCTATAGTTCGTATAGTAATAAAACATAGTATGATCATATTAATATACTAATTAACCACACGTTTCGAACATGCGCAGTAAATTCAGTAAGTGGTCAATGACCTGTTAAAGTTGCCACAAATTGTTGACACATCCCCACTTTCACAGCCAAACATTGCCACATCTTAGATGGCATCCAAGGCATCCAAGGACCCAAGTACCAAGGATGTAACCCAAGGTAAAGGGGAAGAACCCATCCAGATTTACCCATTGTCCACCCAAAACCTGGCGAAGTTTAAGACGCTGTAGGCACGTTTTAGACCCTCGCCAAAACTCACTCGAGAGGACCATGCGAAAAGCCACTGCATGCAGTGGTTTCCACTGCGTGGCGACTCTGCTTAACAGAAGCTGCGCCATCAGTGGCGTCAATTGCATTTTCTGTACTGCAAAATGTCTCATTGTTTATCACTTCGGTGGTCTTCTGTTTGCTGATCCAAAACATCATAGAGAAGTTATGTCCTGTTTAATTCAAGATATGTTCGCCAATGTTTTGAACCTCGTGACCTTTCGAAGGTCAGGTCAACTTAGGAAGTATACCAAAACACTTTTGTAGATGGTTGATACTCAACAAAGTGATGATGTCAAATGTTTCCGTTTGCTTAGTGCATCTTCTCGGAGAATCCTGTACCATATATCTGGGCAAATTACAAAGAAAACACACCGATGAAATTGGAGGTGCTGCAAAGGTCAACCAAAATTCGTTGCTTTCGAATAATTCGCTTCACAGGACTACTTCAGTTTGAAATCTGGATTCTGAGAATTTCCCTGAATCTGGCAGTTGGCTTCAACCAATCGGAAGAAAACATTGTCAATGTAGCTCATTGATCTCAGTCATTTCTGGTGAGGTCGAAACCTGTTGCTGACAAATGAAAACTAGGATTTCATCTCCACACCCAGTCATTCCTGAACTGCAACATATCACCAACTCGGTTTGAGACAACTTTTGGGCGTGGCTGAAAATGACGGTGTTGACTTCAAATAACATCAGATATACAGAAACTATTTCGATGGGAAGAAGGACGATTAATGAAAGGATTTGGGGGTACACTATTTTCAGACAAACACATGTTGTGTGGTCGAAATCAGTCATCATATCATATCATATCCAGTTTCAGGTCAAGACTTTTTCGACTCTTCTGTTGAACAAAAACACGGAGCTTTGATCTGCCACATTTGCCCAGACAAAAAAAAGCTCGTAACTAGTCACTCAGGACCATCGCTCTTCTGATGTATCTGCAGTGTTGATGGTCGCCAGGCTTAACAAACCTCCAGTCTCATGAGCCGCGAGGTCAGGGGTTTGTTAGGCGCTTGATGGTTGAGCCACCTTTTTGGGGAATTCAAGATGTTTGAACCACTATCTGGATCGCTCTTCAGGGAACAGTAGGCAGGAACAAACGGTACGGTGTAAAATGGAATAAGGTGAGACCTTGGATGCCAGCTATGCCATACCACAACAACCCTGGCACATTGCAAGAGGAGCCCACTGGGAAAGGGTGGCAGGGTAGTTCTTCACTATTTGACTCTCGGCCTCAAGACTTGAGCTTCAAAAACCATCAAAAATGCACATGCAATGACAGGAGTTGTCCGAGGAAAATCGCTTTGTCGGACGTCATGGGTTTGACCAAAGATGAGATGTTAGGCCCAAATGGCCACTTTAGTGAGTACATCCTCCACCGCTGAACATCAACCCAGATCACCCCCCAACAATGGGGATTTAAAGCGCCCAGAACAGGGGTTGGCGGTTGTGAATACATGCCCAACACGGCCATATCTAATTTGTCTGCAAGGCGACCTTAGGGGGGTACCTGGTATGACTGGGTGTGCGGTAGCTATACTATTATATATATATATATAACTAGTTTTATGTTTGCCTCTTCCAGGCACCCATTGGAAATCAATGAAATAATAAAATTAGGAAAAAAATAGGATTGACCACCAAAAAAAAAAGGAAAAAATGGGTCCACAAAAACACGTGATTTTGACATCCAATGTTTTTCCTATTTTTTTACTGTTAGTTTTCCTATTTTTTTCCTAATTGTTTCATATTTTTTTTCTATTTGTTTCCTATTTTTTCCCTAATTTTCCCCAGGTTTTTGCAAATGTTTGAATTTTCCAGAAATTTGAGCCAAATTTCGGAATTCACTTTTGGCAACTCCATGTTTTTCCCATTTGTTTCCTATTTTTTTCCTATTTTTTTCATATTTTTCCGGAAACCTGAAAAATTGCAAAAACCTCGGGAAAAATTAGGAAAAAAATAGGGAAATAATAGGATTTGATAGCATTTTGTAGCTGGAAACGTGCGTTTCCTATTATTTTCCTATGGTTTTCCTAATTTTCCCGAGGTTTTTGCAATTTTTCTGGTTTCCGGAAAAATAGGAAAAAAATAGGAAAAAATAGGAAAACAATAGGAAAAAAATGGAGTTGCCAAAAATGAATTCCGAAATTTGGCTCAAATTTCTGGAAAAGTCAAAATTTGCAAAAACCTATAGGGAAAATTAGGAAAAAAAAAGAAAACAATAGGAAAACAATAGGAACAAAAATAGGAAAACTAATAGGAAAAAAATAGGAACAAATAGGAAAAAAATGGGATGTCAAAATCACGTGTTTTTGTGGACCCATTTTTTTCCTATTTGTTTTTGGTGGTCAATCCTATTTTCTTCCTATTTTTTTTAAATTTGGAAACGCCCAGGATGTGCCTGTAATGCAGACATAAAACTAGTTGATGGGGGTTATAAACAAACATCCACCTGGGAGGCACCACATGGAAAGATATGAGCTAACCTTCACAGTTCTGGGGTGTCGGTATCAATGTTCGGACTCCTAGCTGCCAAGGATGACGGTTGTAACGCAAGAGCCCAGTTTCATCCCATCTGACTAGAGATATATCCATCATAAATCAGCAACCACATCGAAGTAGTTCAATACCTGCACCATAAATCCAATTGTTGGCCAAGCTATGCTTACCTACCCACCGTTGATGAAGGGGTCACCGATGAAGCCAATTGAATCCAGATTTGTTCCCCGTGTATGCAGTGTATGCAGTTCTTCAAGAAAAGAGTGATTTAAAAAATTGTCAGCAATCTAGAAACATCTCCGTATATATCCCCATTGCAAGCATGTCCCTGCTCTTGCAAAATCACCACATCATTTAATCCAGAATAGCAAGACCTTTTTTTTCCCATTGGGTACTTGGCAATTCATCCTACTTAGTACGTGGGTTACATACCGGGTTTATCAGTTAGGGACATAGAATGAAATAGATAGAGTGACCGCCCGTAGCCTACTCAATTACTCTTTAGGATGAACCACCAAATAGATATTGTTGGTCTATATGATATATATACACATATCCACATCATAATCAGTTACATCCCCCATGGTTTCTTGGTTCGACAAATCCCCTCTACTCTATCCATGATTCATTGGATAACTCCCTCAAGTTCGCTGGTAAATTCCCTCAAGCCCACATCCATTTCTGTTGTTAAAATCGCGGATTGGTTTAAGGGAAAATCTACAGGAAGCCCTGGTTTCTGCTCAAGTACAATGGTTTTCCTGCAGATGTTCCCTGAAAACAACTAAACCATTAAACTCTCCATCTTTTGGTGCTTAAATCATGCATCTGTCAGAGTCATCTCAGTCATCTCCCATAGTTTTCACGAGAATCAAAATTGGGTACCCGGGTACCCTAATTAATGATTATAATAATTGTATAATTCGAACATATAGCTTTGGAATTTTGGTTACAATTGTATAGTACAAACATAATTGAATGATTGTCATTATAATTCAATCAATACTTGAATGGTTAATACATGTTAATACAAAAGTAATACTAAGATAATACTAAGTTAAGACTAAGACAGACATAACCCAATTAGTGGTCCAGGTCTTTCAATTTTGACCCATACCCAGCGACAGAACTTCTGACGCCAGGCTGCTCGCTTGCTGCCAGTGCTCACTCTTGAGGAACTCGATGCTGGTGGTTTCCTGGAAGTGCGACCACCGACCGACCCGACGGAAGACGAAACCATAGGAAAACCAGAGGAACACCATAGTTTCTTATGGAAAACCATAGGAAAACCGTAGGAAAACCATAGGTAGATGCGGATCCAATCTGATCTTATGGGAACAAAAAATAGCTGATCTATGATAGATCAGTTGGTAAACATAACTAGGCAAACACACTATGGTTGATGGTAGATAAAACACACTAGTATTCATGGGGTGAAACTAAACCAACTTATAACTCGGGGGCCCCACCCTGCATACAGCAACGAAAAGTGAACACAGGATGAAATAGTGATGAATTATTGTTCTATCACTTTGGGGGTTACTATAGCGAGTCACCGAAAAGGATTGCTTACAATCAATTGTATATAGCTGTGCATACATAGTTGTTCCTTGTTGCCTCTATATCTATCTATATATATATATTATATATTATTTTATCAATTGTAGTTTGATTAGAATGAATCTAAGACTACCATTGTTGTCAAATTGTTGTTGGTGTTTCCAGGATGGTAGTTCAATGATGTTTTCCCCACAATTGCCAGGTTTACAGCTTTTCTATCCTTGAGATACATCCCAACAACCTAACTTCATTGGATTGGTAAATGGGAAAATTTACAGGAAACCCCTATATTTCATGGGAAAATCCATGGTTTCCTGTAGATTTTCCCTGAAACCAATCCAATGATAACTGGGTTATGAGATTCGGCTATGATCCACTTTTCAACTGGGATGCACATCCAAGCACTGTCATAGTTGTTTTTTTTTTTGTCCGACAACTCCCACCAGGTCTGGTACCCTCTGGTAATCAAACATGGCAATGGAAAATCAACTATTTATAGGGAATGTTCCCATTAAAACCTCCATTTATAGGGGATTTCCAATTGCCACGTTTGATTACCGGAGAGTATATGGAAAATCATAATATGATATAACCTACAAATGCTCGATGTGGGCTCATGGAAAGTGAAATACGCATGGCGATTAGTGGGGAAATAAACAAAAAGATGATCATAAAACCAACCGCAATGGGGATATAATGGGATACAATTTATGGAATATACTGGGATAATACACAGGATTTTGACCCATGAACATTGTAATATTTCTCATTTAATGGCAATGTTGTTTGCGAAAATGATGATACCTGTAAACATTAGGATCCTTAGGAATTGGATTTTCCTGGTTTGTTGAAGAAAACAAACAACATGCACTTTCCAAACCCCCATGGTCTGAAAAAAAAAACAATCGATCCATCAAACATTGCCACACAATGGGATAGCCGAGTATATCAGATTGTTGGTTACATTTCCCGATCATATCCTCATTGGAACATGTTTATTTTTACTATCATTTCAACTGGGGCATTCTCGGAAAACCATAGATGAGTTGGTTTAAAACCTATTCTTCAACTTCAGACATAAATCCTAGTTCTTCTAGCCCATCCATATCCATCATAAATCCTAGTTATATATTCTATCTATAATGTATTAGTAAAGCAATGCCATAAACCACCTCTATCTTGACGGTGTATAAAACATGTAAAACCATTTATGGTAAAATTGGGGATGGTAGTTCCTATTGCTTTACAAACATTAAAACAATTTACCTATCTCGGGGGCTGCAGGACATCCCCCTCAGCGACCCCATGCCTGGTTGACCACCTGTCCGGGCAACTCTTCCCGTTCCACCTGGACGCGATAGATTGGGAATCATTGGGATGGGCCCACAGCTGGGTGCTGTAGATGTTGCAAAAAATTGTTAATGTGGGTAAAACAATAATAAACCCTCCCCAAAAATCACCATAAATAGGTGGTATAAACCCTTCCCAAATGGATGGTTTATCATTGTTTTACCCACATTAGTGAGTTCTGTACACTATGCATGTGTCATGTCATACAGTCCTCATGATTCGAGTACACGTTCTTCGTAGAAAGGCTGAACAGTTTTGACTAATTTTCGAACCAGTGTCTTTTGACAAGAATGGCTAAGAACTGGATTCCCGTTTTTAGCAGTGATCTCCAATATGAATATGGCCGATCCAGCCGTACTTCCTGAGAAGGTACTTAACCCGCCAATTCATATCCTAAAGGACTTCCTCAGAAGGCACGGCTGGATCCACAAAGATTGGACAGTATGACCCCCCAAACAAATCATCAACCAACAGTGGTTTGGCTAGTACCGGGGAGGCCATGTGGCTTGGAGGACTTTGATCACGTTTTTTTCATTGGAAATTGAAGCGATTTTCACCCGACCCTCTATCATAGTGGAATGTTAAAACCAACATGGGTTGTTTGATGTTGCTTGGGTTTGTCTGAAAATGGGGGAATGAGCTCCAAAGTATGGCGATTTGAACAGGGGAAATGATATAAAGCAGGGTCCCTATTTTCAGACAACGTCAAGCATGATTGGATTACCATTCCTGACGATTAATCTTATCAAACTTCTTTGGTCATGTACTTGCTATTGATACAAATGGGATCAGTTGTTGGTGCGGCAACATTGGTAACACCAAAGAGTTGAGTCATGACTGATCTTAGCAAATTGGCTTCATTGAACTACTTCACAAACCTGTAATGCTGGATGATTCTCCGAATGCCAACCATTACCTGTAAGGGTCAGTCAGTGAGGTCGGCAGAAGAGTTTTTCAGATCCACGGATACCATCAGATATCGAACCGCCCGCATGTTTTTTCTTTTTTCCAGGTGTATCCATTTGTATTATGTATTTTTTTAACATATTTTAATATACAATACAGTATGTGATATTCTTATTCCAATTGAAGTACACACAGTATATTATATACATACGAATCAGTACAGTATATACACTATGACTAGATGGATATTGCTAATTCAGGTAATCAATGTCATATACAATAGTACATTCAAAGCGAAACCAGCAACATTCTCAGTTGCTGATCTGCACTCCGACAAACAGTCATCAAACTCCCTTCTGGGTGGCCTGTACCTTTTCCTTTTCGGAGGCCATAGGACCTCGGAATCATGATCTTGCAGGATCAAAACAGCTGGTTTTTTCTCTCCTTCTCCCAAACATCCAACCGGGGCTCAAGAAACAAAAACCAGTAAAAAACCTACAAACATGGCGGTAAACTCACTTGCCAAATGGAAGGTCAAGAACCTATTCCACAGGCTTCTATTTGGATCATAAATCTGATTTTGTTGGAGGGACCTGACATGACATTCCAACACTCAAAAAACATATCCGGCAGTCACCAAACCAGATATTACCTGTCAGATTGGCAAGATATAAATACTCAACTACCAACCAAGTCCGGACTTTCTTGTATCAACATGGAAACTCTCAAGATCCAAGATGGGTTTGTCAAAAAATACTCGATACCCCAAGAATTGCAACCTTTTTATATACGAAAAATATCAGGGTGTGCTTTCCAGGGGTGAAGTTGTGCAGGCACTTTGTAGATACAATGCCCCGGGCACATGCAGATGCTACAAAATGCAGTTTTTTTCTGCTGAAAATCACTAAAAAATGCAGATTTTTGCTACTACAAAAAGCCAGTTGCGATCAAGCACGACCTAACATGAGGGTTAACATGAAGTTNTCACTAAAAAATGCAGATTTTTGCTACTACAAAAAGCCAGTTGCGATCAAGCACGACCTAACATGAGGGTTAACATGAAGTTTGGATCCCCCGGGGATCTCCCGGGGATCCCCCGGGGATCCTAGAGATTTGTTCCCTCAAGATTTGTGTAGCATTTTGTAGCAGGTCAGCATTTAGTAGGGCCACCCCTGGTGGATTTCACCACTAAAATCACCGGTAATCAAGACTAAAATCACCTGGGGGATTTCACCACTAAAATCACATTTTTTTGTCTTCTGCGCAATGGTCTTGTCCCCGCATCCCTCATTGACATAGCGTACTATGCACGTAAGTGCGCCCAGCATCAAAGTGAAAGCAAAACTGAACACTGAAAACTATGAAAGCATTGTGGCAACAACTTTACACTCGATGCTGGCTTCATCTCNCAGCATCAAAGTGAAAGCAAAACTGAACACTGAAAACTATGAAAGCATTGTGGCAACAACTTTACACTCGATGCTGGCTTCATCTCACAAATCTTCCTGGTGTTTGCGCGTCTTGCGCTGGGCCCAGTTTCTTTTCCAGGGCTATCATCACCGAGCCAGCAAAATGCTCATAGCACAGTGCAGCTGGAACAAATGGACTGGTTTTCATTGGTTTTCTAGAATCGTCCAGCTTCTCTATCATAGTCAAAGATAGTCAAAGAATTTCAAGGGGGATTTTTGAGGTAGGTTGAGCTGCCTTTTTTGATTTTTTTCACTTGCACTCATCCTTTTTGTAGGGTTTGGGTTAGACCCTGCATTTTGTAGTTACAAAACGCGGGGTCTAACCCCTTGGGGTGAATTTCAANTTTTTGAGGTAGGTTGAGCTGCCTTTTTTGATTTTCTTTTCACTTGCACCCATCCATTTTGTAGGGTTTGGGTTAGACCCCAAGAAAAACGCGAACTACCAGAAACGACGCAAGGAGCAGAGCNCACAACCCCTCCTGGCATCCCACCACCCGAAGCAAAGACAGAACCCCATGAAGCGAAGCCAAAACCGCATTCACTACAAAGTGCTTCTGGGGTTTTCAAGATAGAGGGCAGACCAATCACTAAAAAGTGCAACCCTNGGTTCTTGCTACAAGGTAGTGGCACAGGTTTTTGCTACAAACTCCATAGCACGACAACACCCTCTCAGTACAAAATCTTACAAAAAACAAGGTTTGTACGAAGCACGGCATCACCCTCTTTGTAGTGGAAATTGGAACGGGGATCGAAAAATAAATTCCTCAACCAAGAGATTTTGGATGTCTCCCCTTTTTTTCAGACAACACCACATTCCTAATATCACATGTTGTCATGTTGTGGCTATAGGTCAAAATTGAAGACCAAGGGAACTGTCAAGTAATGAGGCAAACCCAATAATTCACCATCGCAGTAACCAACAATTTTGGGTGATAATAGACAAACAGAATCCAGGAAAAAGGAGTAGACCCATTTTCATAAACCCGAAAAGCGGATGATGTACTACTGGGTGTACCATGGTTTACCTCATGATAAAATGCTTTCTCAAATCAGAAGCAAAGCATTTTGGGGATGATTCCTTGTTTGGAGGTTTCCTAAAGTGGGGGTAGCCCCAAATCATTAAAAAGACGTATAAACCATCTTACTATTGAGGCCTATAGTTTTGGGGATCCCTCATTTTAGGAAACATCCACTTGCGGTAACCTCGGGCAGGTCGCGATCATTTACCCGTTTCACCCGGTAGCTGGGGAGACGACTCACCTCCCCGGTCGACCTGTCAGCAGTTTTTTCAAATTCTGGAGATCAAATCTACCAACACAAATGGTGGTATCATGTGGATATGATAGGTTGCTATATATCATACTTATATATACTTATATATATTCATATCATAGATTGTTCAGGATCGCTGCCCAAATTATAGGCAGATCACAACCACGGGTGAAAATATTGTGGTTTTACACATTGTAGGGATATCTATGGGGATCAGCATCCCAGGATTGATGTGATGCGGCCAACTCAAGTAACATAGGGGTGTTTGATCAACTGGATTGAACACATCGTAAAATGCCATGGAACATCGTGTTTGTTGAGAGGTCTGCACAACCAGCAAATGTTTCTCAATATCGAGCACATCCTAAACCCCTCAAACTTACGTCTGACTCATATAGATTGATCAATGATTGATCCCTCATTTGCCTGGCTTCAATTGGAATCCCATATTTCCAAAGTTTGACTCGAAAAAAAATGCCAAGTTTCCCTTTTGCATATGTTGCCAGCTTAAATACCCTACGGAAAGGCTCTTTTCTAACACCTACAAAACATAGTGTACCATTCCTCTGGTCACTACGTCACTGTATACTGTGCACCATTTTTGGGGTCACTGGAAAGTGTACAATCATGTACAGTTATTTTAGACTTCAAGGCTAGGATTCGTGCGGGCATCTTCGCAACTTTTCTGGATATGTACACCACAGTTTTGCGCCAACCTCCACATCAAAAAGTAAGACTTTTTACGCAACAATTGCGAAGTGATAGAGAAACCGTTTCTAGCTCAAAGTGGATAATTGTAAAAAGAGAGGGAACTGATTCATGGAAAAAACTTAATCAATCCACCTACGATTCACCGGTCGGTCTACACAGTCTGCTACCCAGAACTAGTCAACAACATGGACCACCATGATCTACAAAGAGGGTTTGGTACTTTACCCAACTTGAAGGTATTTCATGATTCACCCAACTTCAAACCAACAGAGAAAAAAAAGCACATCAAAGAATATAAAAGACAAAAACCATAATGACATTAACCCAAGTGTTGAGCATATTTCGTGTTTACTTTATTTGTGCTTAGTAGGTAATGGGGGGGAATGATCCAATCCATCATTAAAAACAATTCCATTCTATCATTCCATAACCAGCATGTAATCTTCACCCATCCGCAGCACCTCCGACTCGGCTTGCCGCTGGCGATCAAGGTGTGCTTCTGAGCGCCGGTCGTTTTCGCGAAGGGCTGGGTATCTCTTGTGGAGGGGAGCTTTCGACAAAGGAATCATGGGAATAGCTCCAAGGTGGTGTGCCAGTTCCTTTGCTAAGTTGGTTTGTAACTCCAATATCTTGGGTTGATTAGGGGGATATAACTTTATGTTCATGGAGGTTGCAAACGGTTGTAAACGGTTATAAACCAACTTATCACTGGGGGCAACACCCCTATAGATAAGCCATTTATTTATAGATGACTTACCTACTAGAAGTGGTGATTTTCCATCTAGCTATGTGTGGGTCACTAACAGAGGAAGATCTCACACGGCTACCCTCCAGCAATTGAACCTGGCCGTGGAGAATCACCAATTTATAGAGTAGCTATCCTGTATATGTATCGTTTCAGAGTTGGGATGTTCCGTTGCCAGTCAAATACTAAAATAATATTAAACTACCAGAGGGTAAGGATGATATGATCGGATACTCTAGGTTATCAAGCAATCAGAGGGGTTGGTTATATCATGTTTCTTTTAGAGAAAGTTTGGATATATTTCTTGCTATATCCCAGCCAAATCTGGAGGTTCTGTCACTTTTCCCTTTTAAAACATCCTTAAACCAATGGTGGGAGTGGCGGAAACATTGAGACTTCAGGGCTACAAACGTCACCAAAGTGGTTCAGAAGGACCTCCCAAAGACCTTGGTTGTGGGTCGGGAAGTTTCAGGTACAGATTTTCCTGGCTGAAAAAGGGATCGTGGCTTGGGAGTACCCAATTTGCCGTCAATTATGAATTATGGTGAGGTTGGTGTTCGTGACTGGAATTGACTCACAAGAGTCCAACCGATTGGTCAAGAATGAAACATTTCAACACCCCCCTTATGGTCACCCAAAATGAAAAGATCCAATACTAAACCATGGTTTTGTTTCGGGGTTATTTAAACTCATATTAGGGGGAAGATGTTACAAGCTCAGATGTTTTTTAAACTCATATTAGGGGGGAAGAGGTTACAAGCTCAGATGTTTGAATGCAAGTACTGTATGGTTCAAAAGCAGAGCGCTACAGTAGTACAAATGAAACCACAAAAAAAGGATCATTTGGGATTATTAAGCTGACTAAAAACATTTTAAAACTGTCCGTTTCCACTCCTACTTCAGCTTGGAATGACGCAAACGATCCACGTCTAAGTAAACAAACCTCACGCTGTCTGGATAGGTATAGTAAGTAGTAAGCCAAAAAAAAGAACAGAATTGAAAAGCAAACTCCTACAAAATGGGCGGCAGATTACTTGCTATATGTTGTTGGGGTTTATCATTTCTCGGGCTACTGTATACGGTATAAGTAGATGCAACTATGCAGCTAGTCGGAACACTCACTGAACCAACATTCAAATCGGGGACCAAAAAGAAGCACACTTTTCACAAGGAACGAGAGCATGGGTTTCTTATTTCCTTAATGATTTTTCTTGGGACGAAGCAAGTTTTTTCTGGCCATATCTATTGCTATTCAACACCTTGGAGCGTGTAGTCTTGAGCCCCCAGCCCCAAATTGCCACAGCAACATCATGGAGTTTGGAAGTCCTATGAAGGGAACACGCTCACCATATTCTGAGCGTTCGAACTGTCCAGTAACGCGCATTGTCGCGAAGGTAGCTGAGTGGAACCTTGGAAAATAATGGGAAAACAAAACAACAGCAGCAGGTGTGGAAAGGATGCCGCACCAAGCAGGCTTCTCCGACTTACCCTTTGGTAATCAAACATGGCAATCGGAAATCCCCGAACTAAATGGAGGTATTTAATCGGTACCAAACGGGTGATTTTCGGTTGCCATGATTGATTACTGGTGGATAAGCACGTTCCTTTTGAGCAGGACATCATTTCTTTCCCCCGTGATGTTCATGATGTTATATAGATTGAGTTGTCCACCAACCAAACCGAAGATTACCTACTCAGACAAAGAGCAAGCCAAGCTAGATAAGGAGATGAAATGATATGAATATGAACATGTAATTACACCCATTGAGTTCGAAAAAATGCCTGCTATTGACCTAAGCTGATCCGACCATATCAAATTCATCACTTCGGGGCCGGCTACTTCCAACGATTTTGGACCGCATCCTCCACGATTCGTGCCTTGATGATCTTGATACATGTGTTCGAGAAGGGATGGTGAGTTTCTTGTCCATTTTGATTTTATGCAATATGGGGGTTTCCCAAAATAAGATACCCAGGCATGGATGGCGGTTTATAAATGGAAAATCCGATTAAAATGGATAATTTGGGGGTACACCCATTTTGGGAAAACTCCATATCAGTTTGTGGCAATTGATACGGCTCAAACCTGTGTGGCAGTGTAGCCCAAGTTGAGATTTCGTAAACCAACTTGTAAGTCCCTGAAAATCTAAAGAACCAAACATCTTGCTTCTGACAGAGATGAATCGGAAGATTGCCATGGGGGTTTGCAGGCTTCAGACCGAGGAAATAGCCTTTCCTTCGCTACATATTTTGCTGGCTGTACAATACACATATCATCCCATTCGTTTCATGTGGTGTTCACGACCGCATGCCCATATTCCTCCAGCAGAATTGCCAAAAGAAATTCCATCGACTCGCTCGACATGGCCAATCTTTGATAGTGTTCGCAAAGCAATGCCATAAACCACTCATATTTTGATGGCTTATACCACCCTTCATAGTAAAGTTGGGGAGGGTGGATCCTATTGCTTTACTAACATTTTCCATCATTTTCCCTTAAGCACCATTAAAAAAAAAAACAACTCTGAGTATATGATGTGTCTGGTTAGTAATTTCCCCCTCAAACTAAGCACCAGAAAAAAATGCAAAGAGATGTCCCTTGAGTTCAACGCTGAGAGAGGTTGTCGATTGGAAGGACGACAGGCCAACTGCGGATCAGAAGCCCGGCTGGGGAAAGGTCAGGGCGAGCTAAATTGGAAGGCCTGTGTCAGTGCAATCGAATAGAACCCATTGTTATATAACATTATATAGCTAACATTAATTGGAATTCATTGGTATATTAGTTTGATAGTAGTAGCTAATATAGCTAACATCAATCATAGACCTGGATTATATCATTCTACGGGAATGTACGACTTTAAGATTAACAACCATGAATCAAACGACTCTTACGCTACCGATACCATTTGTAACACCTATGTAAGGTCGACGTGGTGAGAAAATCCTCCTTGTTGCTTAGCCAACTGCTGGATCTGCTTGGATGTTCAACATCCAAGGAAGTAAATCGTGCACAAACATGGTGATGTAAGTATGTAAAATATATCAACATTACAACATATATGGAGGTTTCCTAAAATAGGGGTACCCCCAAATCATCCATTTTAATAGGATTTTCCATTATAAACCATCCATTTTTGGGTATCCCCATTTTAGGAATTTGGCAACACGTTTCACCAGGGTTGTCCACCAACCACCTGGGACAGTCATTCATTTCAGATCATTTCAGAGGGTTTGTCACACTCAAGACATAGGAGTTTCCTAAAATGGGGGTACCCAAAAATGGATGGTTTCTAATGGAAAATCCTATTAAAGTGGATGATTTGGGGGTACCCCTATTTTAGGAAACCACCACATTGGCCTCAACGTCCTTTCTCTGTCGGAACATGATTGGTCAACATGGAGTATTTCCTGACAAGATGCTAGTGGGGAAACCCCCGTGGAGATTTTAATTTGGATTTGCTGCATTACCGAAAGAGTAAAATCCAATTCCTGATTCGGCAGTCATAGTCCCCTTACCACAATAAACATCCATGATCATCCATATAAACAATTTCAGCCCACAAAACCTATAGTAGGATCTTCCACTCCTTCACGTTTGGTAACTCCAAACAAATAGAAAAGCATGTTGCCACTTATGCTATTCCAGCAGGATAGGGATCTAAGATGATCTATGGTTCTACCCTCTGGTAAACTAACATAACTATGGAAAATCACAATTTTTAATGGGAAAATCAACTCTTTCTATGGCTATTTTCAATAGCTATGTGAGTTTACCAGAGGGTATCTTTTCTTAGGTGTTGCCCCGTTGCCCCAGTCCATAGTGACTCCACCTCGCCCACTGTATGCAAGGTGTCATACAAAGGAATCGCAAGCCTCAGCATCCGAGCCACGGGGCTACATCCCAGCTCAGTTGGTGTGTCAACCATCAACAATTGGCTTATAATTTATAACCAAAAAAATATGGTGATTAAAAAACATCTCAAGTTATCATTCCTCAATTTTCACGATCAAACCATCTTAAACCATCTTAAACCCATATTTGGTCAAAGAATTCTGGATGCTTCAACGCACATATTGCTGGTTAAACGTCCCCCTCTTGTGGCGATGATTTACCTCATAGTGGGCTGGAGAAACGCTAAAACTTGGAGGTTTAAGGGTTTAACCAACAAGAATCAGAACAATATGCGATTTATAGGGAATATAGGGATATAAACCACCTTTTGATGGTCAAATTCCAGTGAACTTCCATGGTGAATCTTAGATACCTGCCATTTTGTATCTCATGTTTAGCTGTTTAGGACTCAGTTTACCATAGCAAAAATTCATTAACAGGTCATGTGGGTAAAACAATGCCCTCTGCACCATCCCCAATGACTCACCATTTTTTGTAGGTGGGATTCCAAGCATTCCCCAAATGGCTGACCAGTTTCGGCTGGAAATGGAACGAGCCAAGCCCCGAGTTGGGCCCCCACGTCTCAGCCAAGCCCCGAAGCCATTCCGCTGCACAAACTCCCACCTGACGATTCCCAACTGGGGAGATCATCGGGACATATGGGAATTAACGAGGCATAACGGGGCAAAACGACTTGGGTTTAACCATTGCCAATCTTAGATACCTTATGAACAATTAGATTTTTTGCTGGCTAGTAGTTATTCCCATTCATAGTAAAAGACTAAAGTACTAAAGTATCTAGCCAAGGTTGGGGATGTAACCAGGAACAAATATGGTTTAACTAGGAACAAATGTGATTAGTTGGGATTTGACTAGAACCACGGGCTGGGAGAAATGGGATCCGGAGCCAATTATAGGTGGGATTGAACCGAGAAACTGTACTGTAGGGATTTAATCAACTACAATGAATAGGGTATATGTATATGTATAATTATGTATATATATATATATACCCTCTGGTAAATTAACATAGACCCTGGCAGATAGGGATTGGAAGGTTAGTTTCCTCTAAAAATAGCTATTCTCAGGGTCTATGTTAATATACCAGAGGGTATATAGTGGGATTACCAACAGTAATGTGATTAATATGGGGTTCATGGAGTTTATTCATCAAAAAATAAGGATTGATCCAAGAAAAATAGGATACTGCCGATCTAGCCAACGACAATAGGGATATATTTGGAACGTAACAAAACACGTAAGATATATGTGCCATGGCCAAGTTGCTGGGATTGGATTAACTTATCTAAATTCAAGAGCATTGAGTGATAGGTACCTTACAAGTTGGTACGAACATAGGGGGCGAACAGTGCGTACCATGTAGACGGTCAAGACGTACCGTACGATGCGTACAGTGTGTGTACATGTACGCGAGGCAAGCTTTAGACGTTAGAGCTCACAAGAAAATGCGTAAACAAATATGTTCATGTTCGCAGCTAGCTTTTGCACTGTTATAAAAAATGGATATAAGATGAAATAAGCACCCCTTACCTTGAGGGATGAACAACATATTGTCCACAAATATCCCAAAATAAGTCGCAAACGATAGCTATCCTAAACAAACTGCCATCAATCAACCACTCCTACTAAGGTGTCAGGTTTTGTTTGTATCTAGATACAAGCACTATTTACAAAACCAATAAAAAGTGAAAACAACTTAGCATAACTTAGCTCAAACTTAGGAAAACTTATAAGACTAGGCCAATTTGTTGACATAATCATGTTGAAAAAATGGTGACATATACAAAGAGCACAGACTTTATTTCAAGAAAAATCTGCGGCCCTCACCGAGCAACACTTTTTTCTGGCATGTTTTCCAGTGAAATTATCGTATGTTTTTAACTGTGCATATCTAAACATGAAATAACATGATTGCTGGACCCTATATTTACATGATTGCTTGATAACAATGTATTTGGGATTTTTGTTCGGAAACCATTTGACACTAAACTTGGGATTTTTATTGGAGATTGGAATTTGACATTCCAAGTCCTGTCATTTCTCAGATGTGAGTTTGAAACCCAAAAAGGGTGTCATTGTGGTGAGGAAATCTTGAACTAAACTTGATGTTTTTTTTACGGATCTGCATTTGACACTGAATTTTGCCCCATTTTTGGCGCTATGAAATTGTGTTTTTTTTGACAGGTGAAGTTGACACTACAGAGGGCGTAGACTTTTTGGGAGGTGAACTTGTCAATAATGTTGTTTGAGAGGTGACTTTGACATTAAACAATAATCAAGCAATTTACTTTCTACATAGGTTTTTTTTGGCAGAACACGTTCCCAAGTGTGCACAGCATTCTCAGCTCGTTTGATCCTTGAGCGTTGGCAGGTGAGGAAATGGATTGTTTGGAAAACAGTTCTTGAACATGAAGCCAGGCTAAGAAATTGTTTAAACCTAATTTTTTTTTTAGTTGAAGGATTTCAACATGCTATGTTTTCAATGAACAAAAATCCAACAGATTCAGACCTGCACATCCAGGGACCTTTTCACGGTCCAGGCCTCACAGCAAAACACAGATACATGGAATACCTGGAAAACCTATCGTTTTCATGTTGCGTTTTGGTTCACTTATACTATACATTGCATCTGAAAATATTTGTATTTGTATATCTATAAATATATATATATATATATTGTATGTTTGTTTCTGTGTACAAATATGTCTCATATGTGTTTGTTTATGTTTCCTACATAGAAAAATTTTTGGGGGCAAATAGTACGTTCTCAATATTTAAAAACAAAACAACTTCGAAAACTAACGCTGCTGAAATGCACGCCCCGCCTTGGAATAAAGTTGTTTGGAAACAAACGCTCCCGATATTAAAAAACAACTTGGAATACATAACTTTGAACACAAACACTACTGAAACAAAAAACTAAGTTGGAATAAGAGACTTTGAGACACGCTGATATGATGCTGGGGGTCCCAAAGCAGCATATTAGCGTGCACCAGCGTATACCAGCGTATACCAGGATATACTGCGTGTATAAGGATATACCACGCGCATACCAGGATATACCACACGTATAGCAAAGGTATACCATGCGTATACCAGTGTATACCAGGGTACGATATGCATATACCACCTGCATACCAAAGCTCTGTAGGGATATGGTGCAACTATTTTATTGGGTCATATGTTGGGAATCTATGCTGGGCCATTTGGTGGCTACACATGTTGGGCCTTTAGTATATGGTATTGTAGAACTCGTTGAACTGGGGTGGACCCAAACGTACATTTTCCAATACATTCCCTCACAGGGATGGTCCAATCTTTCATATGTTCCAATGTGCATCTGAGCATGCATGATGGGAAACAAAGTGAACACCTGAGCAGAAGCGAAAATCCAAGAGCAATACAACAATAACGGCCTAAATAAAAAATCAAACCTGGATACGACATGCATTTTTCAATATTTTAACAAATTTCCTGGTGTCCTGAAATGATCTTTCTGTATTTCTTTTCAAAGGGTTTTAGGACACTTGTAGGATTTGAATAAAGCATGAACAAGTGGTCGCCCATGTATCCCATCTTTGTGTGAAGTTCATATTGCGCCTGTCCACGGTCATTACTGCATCACTTCCAAAATGTGCGTTCTGAGACCCTTGGAGCTTTACCATTGAGATATTTTGAGAACACCTTCATTCAGATCATTCAGATAGGATTTGTTGTTTTTGTCTGGCTGAAGGATCCATGGGTCTCANCTTGGAGCTTTACCATTGAGATATTTTGAGAACACCTTCATTCAGATCATTCAGATAGGATTTGTTGTTTTTGTCTGGCTGAAGGATCCATGGGTCTCATGTGAAAGAGCTGTTTCATACTTTTTTCTATCTTTTTCCAATCCAAACAAAGCACAAAATGAAAACGATAGATCTTCCAGGTATTCCATGTATCTGTTTCTTGTGAAATTAATGTTCCATACTTTNTCTATCTTTTTCCAATCCAAACAAAGCACAAAATGAAAACGATAGATCTTCCAGGTATTCCATGTATCTGTTTCTTGTGAAATTAATGTTCCATACTTTCACATTTGTCATCGTTCTCTATCCTGTAAAGGTTCCAGGATGTTCTGTTCTGAGTCTCTTGGAGACTTGTCATCGAAAACGGTTGAATTCCGTCAAGAAAAAATAGGTTTTGGATTCGGCTGGGGCATTATTTCCAAGAACTGTTTCCCAAAAAAAATATTTCTTCATCTGTCAGATCTGAAGGATCAAGCGACTGACAATGCCGTGCACACTTGGGAACACGTTCTGAAAAAGAACATGAAGAGAAAGCAAAGCATGTTGTAACGAGTTCTGAAAGGAAAAAAGGACAAGACCAACAAACTGCAATTACGTGAGATAATCCATGCCTCAGTTATAACAAAACAGCATCACCCTGTGGGAAAACTGTCCATATATAATGATGCTGAAGTCAGATGCATTTGCACACGCACGCGTCAGCGGTGATGACCGCTAATGAACATGCATTGTCCATTGTTTGAAAGCATGTCGTGTGCATTTTTTGAAACACCTTACGTACTGAAAATGCAGAATACAATTTTTAGCATGTGATGGCAATTTAAAATCAACACTGAGATGCACAAAAAACAGCACCCAAAGAATTTACAAAAGTTCATCTTTAAAAGAATAACTGGCACCTAAAACATCTTAAAACTAGAAACAAATAAACACCTGACACCTTAATATATCAAGGAACTTGAGGTCAGTAACCCATCTTTGCGATGACTCTGAACTCCCGTCCCACCTGTTGGGCCCTTGCTGAAGTCGAAACATGTTTTTCTAGTGCCCGCTTGTAATCAATGTTATTTCAAGTGTCAATTCTCAATACTGAGAACTCAGAACAAGGACGGCTAGGCAACCAAACACTAATCTCGGGAGATGAAAAACCATGAGCATAGATAACATACATAGAGCATCAGTTTTCAGCACAGACCCTAGTCCTGGATTTTTGCTAAAGCATGTCAAGACGTTGCTAAAGTTCGACTTGCACTTCTTGAACCCAGTCTGTCCAAACGAATGTGTACAACTCCAATCCANGTCCTGGATTTTTGCTAAAGCATGTCAAGACGTTGCTAAAGTTCGACTTGCACTTCTTGAACCCAGTCTGTCCAAACGAATGTGTACAACTCCAATCCAATCATTTCAGATTAGAAAAAATTGTGATGGGACCAGCACTATGACTTTGGATTGCTGGGGTAAACGGCAATGATCGCAAAATGCCGTCCCAGTGAAAGGATCAAATGTGAACATATCCCAGTGCATTGCGCCGCTCACTGTACGACTGCACCGCACACTGTACATATCTCACCGTACCAGTGCACCGTACCGGTGCACCGTACCGTACGCATTGCTAACAAAACCTCAAAAATTGCTAACAAAACCTTGAAAATTGCTAACAAAACCTCGAAAATTGCTAACAAAAGACCGTACGGTCAGTGCGTACGGTGTACAGTGTACTTGTGTGAGAGGCGCGTAAGGTGTGATGTGTACATCATGGTGTGCGCGAATGTGGTCAGCCGTTTTCATGTTTGCTTGATTGCTTCTGAACACCAGCCATTTGTGCTTGTCAGACCTGTTGAGTGTTCGCGCTTGGGTGCAGTATTTGCTTTCCTCTTTGAGTGACCATGGGCTCATCAAAATTCATTATGTATTTGATCATTTACTCGAACCACGCGCTTTGTGACTGCAAGCACGCAGAACTCAAACAAAAATGATATTTTTAGGTTTCGCCCTTACCTTCTCTACACGCAGTCGAAGGCCCACAAAATAAAGACAAGAATCAAAACAGTTCAAAACGAAACACATTGAATCAGACTCGACACATGGAACGTTCTGTTTCACAGGTATCTTTGTACCCTCCAGGAACTCCACAGTACATGCATGCCTAAAAAAACAATTCTTAAAGTCTTTGCAATGCTGAGGCTGAGAAAATATAGTCCTTCCAAACAGCGAGTGTCTTCAAATTGAAACTACCCACAACCTGACAGAACATGCTCACATGCATCTTTCACTGTTCCAAGTCTACACTTCACTACCTTCAACAACTTGAAACAACAAACGCTAATATGTTATATGATTGTGATGAGCATCGGCATTTGGAATTATTTGCTACTAAGGTTTCAGGCTGTATTAACTGTATCTAGATATAAGATGACATCCACACTATTTACAAAACTTATGTGTGTGAAAAGTACTATTTAGCTCGGACTTGGGAAAACTTACATAACTAGGCTGCTTATTCATTTTTCTTACAAGTTTGTTAACGCAATCACGTTGAAAAAATGGTGATATATACAAAAAAGAACACACCTTATTTCAAGAAAAACCTGCGGTTTTTACCGGGCAACACTTTTTTGACATGTTTTCCAGTGAGACTATCGTCAGATATTGTCAGCTTTTACTGTGTATATAAAATCATGAAATAACATGATTGCTGGCCTCTGTATTTACATGATTGCTTGATACCAATATAATTGCAATTTTTTGTTGAGAAACCATTTAAAAACTACACTTGGGATTTTTGTTGGAGACTGGAATTTGACATTCCAAGCCGTATCATTTCACGCAAAAAGGTGACATTTTTCGGAGGAAACCTGACACTAAATTTGATGCTTTTTTACGGATGCACATTTGACACTGAATTTTGCATCCTATTTGGCGCTATGAATTTGGCTTTGAAACTGTTGTTTTTTGAGAGGTGAATTTGACACTAAAGAGGGCGTAGACTTTTTGGGAGGTGAACTTGTCAATAATGCTGTTTGAGAGGTGGCTTTGACATTAAACAATAATCAAGCAATTTACTTTCTATATAGGTTTTTTTGGCAGAACACGTTCCCAAGTGTGCACAGCATTCTCAGCTCGTTTGGTCCTTGAGCGTTGGCAGGTGAGGAAATGGATTGTTTGGAAAACAGTTCTTGAACATGAAGCCAGGCTAAGAAATTGTTTAAACCTAAAAATTGTTTTTTTAGTTGAAGGATTTCAACATGCTATGTTTTCAATGAACAAAAATCCAACAGATTCAGACCTGCACATCCAGGGACCTTTTCACGGTCCAGGCCAATCTCACAGCAAAACACAGATACATGGAATACCTGGAAAACCTATCGTCTTCATGTTGCGTTTTGATTCACTTGTACTATACATTGTATCTGTATATATTTATATATTTGTATATCTATAAATATATTTATATATTATATGTTTGTTTCTGTGTACAAATATGTCTCATATGTGTTTGTTTATGTTTCCTACATAGAAATTTTTTTGGGGCAAATAGTCCGTTCTCAATATTTAAAAACAAAACAACTTCGAAAACTAACGCTGCTGAAATGGAAGCCTCGCCTTTTTATAATGCGGTTTGGAAACAGAATAAAGAATTTTAAACGCGAACGCTCCTGAAATCACAACTAAGTTGGAATAAGAAACTTTGAGAGAAAAAAACGCTGATATGATGCTGGGGGGTCCAAAGAAGCATATCAGCGTACACCAGGATATACCAGCGTATACCAGGAAATACTGCGCGTATAAGGATATACCACGCGCATACCAGGATATACCACACGTATACCAAAGGTATACCATGCGTATACCAGTGTATACCAGGGTACGCCATGCATATACCACCTGCATACCAAAGCTCTGTAGGGATATGGTGCAACTATTTTATTGGGTCATATGTTGGGAATCTATGCTGGGCCATTTGGTGGCTANATGCATATACCACCTGCATACCAAAGCTCTGTAGGGATATGGTGCAACTATTTTATTGGGTCATATGTTGGGAATCTATGCTGGGCCATTTGGTGGCTACACATGTTGGGCCTTTAGTATATGGTATTGTAGAACTCGTTGAACTGGGGTGGNTATTGGGTCATATGTTGGGAATCTATGCTGGGCCATTTGGTGGCTACACATGTTGGGCCTTTAGTATATGGTATTGTAGAACTCGTTGAACTGGGGTGGGCCCAAACGTACATTTTCCAATACATTCCCTCACAGGGATGGTCCAATCTTTCATATTTTCCAATGTGCATCTGCACATGCATGATGGGAAACAAAGTGAACACCTGAGCAGAAGCGAAAACCCAAGAGCAATACAACAATAAAGGCCTTTAAATGAAGAATCAAACCTGGATACGACTTGCATTTTTGATCATTTTAACAAATGTCCTGGTGTCCTGAAATGGTCTTTCTGCATTTCTTTTCAAAGCATTTTTGGACACTTGTAGGATTTGAATAAAACATGAAAAAGTGGTCGCCCATGTATCCTATCTTTGGGTGAAATTAAATTTGTCCACGGTCATGACTCAAAATGTGCGTTCTGAAACTCTTGGAGCTTTACCATTGAGATATTTTGAGAACACCTTCATTCAGATCATTCAGATAGGATTTGTTGTTTTTGTCTGGCTGAAGGATCCATGGGTCTCANTCTATCTTTTTCCAATCCAAACAAAGCACAAAATGAAAACGATAGATCTTCCAGGTATTCCATGTATCTGTTTCTTGTGAAATTAATGTTCCATACTTTTCCATTTGTCAACGTTCTCTATCCTGTAAAGGTTCCAGGATGTTCTGTTCTGAGTCTCTTGGAGACTTATCATCGAAAACGGTTGAATTCCGTCAAGAAGAAAAAAAAAGGTTTTGGATTCGGCCGGGGTCTCATTTCCAAGAACTGTTTCCCAAAAAAAATATTTCTTGATCTGTCAGATCTGAAGGATCAAACGACTGACAATGCCGTGCACACTTGGGAACATGTTCTCAAAAAGAACATGAAGAGAAAGTAAAGCATGTTGTAACGAGTTCTGAAGGGAAAAAAGGACAAGACCAACAAACTGCAATTACGAGAGATTATCCATGCCTCATTTATAACAAAACAGCCTCACCCTGTGGGAAAACTGTCCATATATAATGATGCTGAAGTCAGATGCATGTGCAAACGCACGCGTCAGCGGTGATGACCGCTAATGAACATGCATTGTCCATTGTTTTAAAGCAAGTCGCTTGCATTTTTTGAAACACCTTACGTACTGAAAATGCAGAATACAATTTTTAAGCATGTTATGACAATTTAAAATCAAAATTGAGATGCGCAAAAACAGCACCCAAAGAAACCTTGCAAAAATGCACCTATAAATTTTACATTTCTTTACTTAGCCTAAGTACTAGATACAATAAAGACGTGACACCTTAGTGTGCATGAATATGGTATGCAGCGCACGCACCCACTGCACCCACCGCACGCACTGTACGCACCCACTGCACGCACCGTACGCACCCACCGCACGCACCCACTGCACGCACCGTACGCACCCACCGCACGCACCGTACGCACCCACTGCACGCACCGTACGCACCCACCGCACGCACCGTACGCACCCATTGCACGCACCGTACGCACCCACCGCACGCACTGTACGCACCCACTGCACGCACACAACCGTGGAGGTACACATCAAAAGCTTGGTTTCAATCCTCTTGGAAACATAGCCTAGACCATGTTTGGACCGTGGCACATATGAGGGTTTGGTGGGATTGACCAACAAAAATGGAAAATAAACAAAAAAACCTTGGGGGAAGGGTAATGAATGGTGGTTGGTTGATTGGTTATAGTGTAGGGCTATATTTCCCCTTTCCTAAAATGCTTTGTTAGCTTTTCATGTCAATGTCATGCGGATATGAGAGGAATCGATGAAATCTGATGGGGATAATAACAATCTGTATTTTTTGACGGATCCTCACCAACCTTGGCCCAAAGGTTTCAGCATGTGTCAGCTGACCCAACTTACGGAATCTTATATACCCTTTTGCTGGTCAGTTCATGTCGTCACGTTCTACTTCACCAAGTTCTACTGGTTCCATATTCAAAAGTTAATGATCTAACCATTCACCCATCATAGTTGGTGGCATCTCATGAAGTTTCCTTGAGTACCAAACTGAATGAATCAGACTGTGTGCATCTTTCTGTGCAAGCAGGCAGTGAACGGCAGTAGAATCTATCCCTTTCATGATGGCTTTAAACAAAGACAGAATGCTATAGCGGCCAATAAATCAGCCAGTAGACGACAATGAAACCACGGCAACCGTGATTTTGCTACCCAAAAAGATCAACGCCGTTCTAGACTCAAGATTTTCTCCAAGTCGAACTCTTAATCTGAATGAGTCCAACCTTCAAAACGCACACAAACTGCACTTCAATGCCGGAAGAGAGAACGCTGCACCACCGGTGGGCCCTGTTTATTCGTTGCCAGCGCCATGTCTGCCGCTTTTTAGGCGCCCATCACTACCGCAAGATGCTCGAATGGCCTTCGAATTTTAGGGTAGTCCAAAAGAATGGCATTCTGTTAGAATGTTTACGCCTGGATCCAACGAGCGCCCTGTTTTGTTGAATCCAAGGCGAGCCTGTTGATACACAAATACTCCGTGACATTCAACTGTCTGTGAGTAAACATCATTGGTCGCTTAACTATCTGTGTTGGCTTCACCCTCACTTTTGTGCCAGTTTGAACTGCTCACTTTTTGTGAAATTCCAGGCAACTAATGTCCTGTCTGCAGACGGTTTTGCACTTGCAAATTCCGCCTTTAAACCTATATCGGATGTATAACCTTAGACTCACAGACCTTTCAAACGCATGATTGTACTTCTAAACAGAGTCATATATTCCATTCCTCTAACTATATCATTATTGCTGCACAACCAAGGTTTACCCTATGTCCTCTCTGACTGCCCAGCAGGTGATTTGCCGCTGCAAAGGGGCCTCTCTCTCTTCTCGCACGAGGCTAGCCCACAATAAATGCCTTGACTTGCGGCCAGTTTCACTTGGCGAGGGATAGGCATGGGGCAGCATGAGCCAGAAAATGCGAAAGTCAACCAACCCGGAGAAGGAAGAAACATGAAACATATGATTTTAAGAAACAAACAGGGTGGCTCAAGTGGATCAGGGACTCAAAAATTCAAAGCACCCAAAATGGGGAGGTTCAGCAATAGAAGAATGTGGAGGCTTCACTACAAATACGTGTACGAAGTAATCCTTTCCCCCTAATACTAAACCCCCCCCTAAATATCCCTAAATAATAAACACTTCAGGTAGTTTTTATTATTAGGGATGTATTTTTTTATTAGGGGGGACCCTAATCGAAGGAAGTTTAGAAGCTAAACCTTCCGACAATATGGACAGATGGAAAAGCACAGTCATGACGAAAGTCAGAAGATGAAGAAAGTCAGAAGNCTTCCGACAATATGGACAGATGGAAAAGCACAGTCATGACGAAAGTCAGAAGATGAAGAAAGTCAGAAGAGAAGAGATGCAGGTGCGCGAAAAGGTAGGAAAGTCGCGAAACACTGTGTTTTTCCAATGTTTTGTGGCT
>BGPT01001432.1:7961-120311 GCA_003297045.1 Symbiodinium sp. clade C Y103 | reverse complement strand
TAATAATAAACACCCCGGGGTTGACTAGTTTTTATTATTAGGGGGTGAAACCCACAAATGGTAGGTTTATTTTTAAATTGTTTTTTAAAGGGGATCAATAATTGACTTCCATTTGGGGTTCAAGACGAGATTTTCATGATTGCGTATTTCCAGTGTAACTAAGGAACCCTTGAAACTTATTAAGCCCTTATTTAGCTATGCATCACCTCCCTTTGGGATGACGCAACCCAAGTGGATGAAATAGGGGTCTCGCAANNNAGCTATGCATCACCTCCCTTTGGGATGACGCAACCCAAGTGGATGAAATAGGGGTCTCGCAAGGTCTTATCAAGCGGTTATTAGATCCTTATTTGCAAAAGCTAAATAAGATCTTATTAGTCTGCTAATAACCGTTTACTAAGCTCTTATTGTCAGTTTCTGCCTTCCGGAATCCNAAAAGCTAAATAAGATCTTATTAGTCTGCTAATAACCGTTTACTAAGCTCTTATTGTCAGTTTCTGCCTTCCGGAATCCTTATTTTTCTGGGGGGGGACCTCAGGGGGGGGTACCTTTGCTTCTCATGACAATTAAAAGTCAAATTGGCCAACCACAAATTTTCCAAAATTGGAGATTGACCCTAGTTTTTATTATTTGGGGGGGGTTTAGTAATAGGGGGAAGGGATTAACCCAAATGGATGGGTTGCAGGATCTTCATGCAAACAATGAGTGGATAGCGGAAATACATGGCACAAGTACTGCAACAGACTACCAAACTATTTTGACCTAGGCTTGCCAGAAACAGTGCAGAACACCGATATCAATTGGGTTAAGAACCCAATATATCCGGGGTATGATTGAATAGAAGGCGTGAAGTCAAAAACAAAGAAATACATCTATAGGGTACTGTATCTCACAAAGCTGCAGCTTAGAGTGATGCTTTTCAGACAAAACTGATATGTACTGTGAAGTATTGTGTATATATACATACAAACTATACACATATTTACTTCATACCTGGAAAGCACTCGGAAACCTTGGACGTCTTGTTCTTTTAAGGAAATGTTTGAGTTTACCTTAAGTTGCTTTTTGGAGGCAAATAACGCATTGTCGTGTTTCTTCCTTGATGGCTTTCTATGTGTGCTATTTCATGGTTTCAAAATCTGCCGTATTCGCTTCGCCTTCTGCCGTATTTTCCGGCCTGCAACTTATAATGTTCCTGATCTATGTGAATGATCTCTGGGAGAGCTTAGTCCTGCTTACGTCATTGTACAGGTCGTATTGTGACACCTGTGTGGTGTTTTCAACTGCATGGGATGCAACCGGTGTTTATGGTTGTATGGAGGCTGTACAATTTTTGTAGATAGCTGGATTGGATGTACAATTCGATATTCCCACCCAAGAATGTAGAACCCCCATATTGATATGAACAATGGGGAAGCAATCTTACTACCGTATGATATGTATTTTGTTTTTTGGTATACATGTGTACGCAACATAAATATGAACATTATGCATCCATGCATGCATTCAAACTATAGTGTCTTGTAGTGATAATCTGTACATCAGCGAAATCAAGTTAAAGGAGGTTCTAAAATCGATATATCATGATATATCCGGTACCATGCAGTAATATATGTAGATGATTGTGTATCCACACAATCATACATGTATATATATATATAATTTATGTATATATATATACATACATTCATATGCTATACATTCTCCAATGGGTTTATCTTCCCATGCTACCAGACTGATACATCAAACATGTTAATTTCTCCAAGCGGCTGCTTCTGCGGCAGGGCCAAGTAAGCCAAGTCTCCAGCCGCCAGTACCTTACAGAGATCGAACTGGTGATGGTTGGATATAGGTTGGTCAAAAAAGAATGTTCCTCCCAAATTTGATGGTTTAGAAATTCATTGTTTCCATTGGACTTGCCATTTGGTGGAATAATTCATTTTCAGATAGACCCACATGTTCTTCCCAAAAAGAGAGCTACCATCATCTGACAAAAAGAGATCTACCATAATCTTACCCCCCCAAAAAACTAGGGATTTGAGGTGATTGCACGCTTCAGATCTTAGGTCGAATTTGCCTTTATGGCTTTGGATTGGATGTTTATTGCTTCAGACATTTCTGGGGTTGAAAATGTGATCACTTGAGATTTGGTTGGTAAATGGGTGAGGTCTTCAAACATCATTGGGATACTACCCTCTGGTTGTTTAACAGTTTGCAATGGAAAATCCCATGTTATACTCATTAGATGATAAACCAAAATTTAAAAAATACAAATATTCTGATGTGCCTATTAAACATGGTGATTTCACATATCTATGTGAGGCCCCCCAGTCAGGATCAGGAGAAGGGGCAATGGCTGATCTTCGTGCATAGCGTTTTTTCCCCTTCACACGGTTCGAAGACCCAGTGCAGCACCTACCCTTGACACCACAGATGCAATACGCACCATCCTGTCAATTGATTCTTTCTCCGTCATGGCCTGTTCAAGAATTGTTTTCAAGAAGCCCATGGGGTCCATCCCCAATAGTGCAGGCTCTTCATGTGCAGCTTTGCAAGTGCTGCAGACAAAGATGCGCAACCGCTTCACGACAAACTGCGCGCACGCACCGCAGTTGGCGCACCTTTCATAGGTTGGTTTCTAATTATAATCCCATCTACTACGACAAACCATACTTAATCTAGCTATGTTCACCAAATTCGCTATCTAGGGGGGCCCCACATTGCAGAGCTCGAGGGTATATGAAATTATATGCAGGGGTATTCCACCCACTTGCTAGGTATCAATCCCTACGAGTAGTTTCAGGGTTCGACCTAGCAGTGCGTCGCTAGTGATGCTCCGCAGATTATGGAGACCTCATCCACAAATGATAAAACATGTGGATATACAACCAATGCTCTTGGGTAGGACGGGTAGGAAATACAGGGTTGCTTGCAACCTGCCAGGTACAATTTGGGGTAATTGATGTAAATTGAGATGTAGAACCACCAATTCACCTCTCGTGTGGCTATCACGTACATATAATATCCTATAATTATAATTGCTTGGAGCAACCCTGGTCTACGAGGTTGAAAACTAGTCGTAAGTCGGATGTCACCCAAAAAATTGGGACTGATGGGTTCTGTGACTATTGACTATTCCATACCATTCCGCTTGGGAACAGTTGGAATCAACATACTCACGTTCTTAGACATATCCGGAATTCGAGTTGGATATTGTTAGGTGACGATCGGGACGCTACAGCAAATTGGGATACCTTCCGGCAATCAAACAAAAGTAAAAAATCACCCATTTAGTTCGATGATTTTACCCGTATAAACACCATTTATCTACGATGTTCAATTGCCACGATTGGAAGGGTAATACATAAATGAAATTAAATGAATTGTCTACTCTGCACCTCTTCATTGGTTAAGCCTGCAAGCTTTGACTTAAATATCGATGTGATTAACCAGGATACACCGTCTCACAAGGGTTCACCGACCTCTGGTCATCAATTATCCAACCAGCCAGGTATGGTCTCACAGTTTGGGTATCCAAAGGATCGGGATCGGACCTAATCACCGTAAAATCTGAAGAAAACATGTTGGATCAACATTAACATTATGTTTGCCGGTAGATTGTGGTTCAATTTTGGCTGGTTAAAGCCAACTTTTTTGCTCGTTGAACCCCTTTATGATTGCTCCGAATGATCAATTTTCACCGGTTAGACCACATGCAGCCTAGAAAAAACCTTCGGATTTCGAATTTCGATGGATGTTTGCTTGTTCACCTCATCTTTTTTCCACCTAAATCCCAGGATTTTATGTTTTTTTCGCTGGGTGTCACACCAATCCTGCCAGCAGAAGCCTTCGTTCCCTGGCCTGAGCGGGTCACCGATACCCTGCTGAGTTCGTGGAGTCTTCAAGTCTTTGGTGGGAGAAATCTGGAAATAAGGGGTTAGTATAGCTTAGTGAATGATCATATATAAATAATACAAACTGATATAGTATTTCTTGGTTCGTTAAGTGATATCTAATTGAATTATAAAGTATTCACTAACCTGAAAATAGCTGAAGAGTGCGGCCATTTATGATTCCCCAGATATGAGCCATCATTCCAGTGACGTCACTGTGAGGTCATGATCAAATTCATCCAATTGATGAATGGTAGACCCATCTAACCCCAAAAAGGCTAAAAATAAATAATGGGGGTTGAACAATTTAGGAACATCTTGTTTCAGAGTCGGTGTCAGGGAGAACCTGATGCTGTCGTAGCAACCTGAAGCATTGGCAGTCCCGTTCGTAGAATTCGCAATTTTTCTAATTTCCTGAAGGGGGCAATGATTATATCGTCGATTGGAAGAAATACCATCTGGTTTATTAGAGTCTCATTTATAGATGATAAGAATGATGATTTACCTATGAAAAACCATGATTTACCTTTGAAATTTTCTACAGCAAACCATTAAATTGGAGAGTACTTGGTGGTTCATCCCACTTGCTAAGTAGCTTAGTTCATCCATGGATTTTCCCATGAAATATAGGAGTTTTCTGTAAATTTTCAGATTAACCAACCCATTGATTAACTAACAAAACTAGGGACAGAACTTACTTCGTATCCGTGGGATGAGCTGTAGAGGGTCTGGCTGTAGGTATACCCTTCAGCCCTCGCTTTGAAGTTGCCCTCCCACTGAGGCGTGCGAACCGCTCTCTTGGCTTCTTCGAGTTCCTGCGGGCTTGGGAGCGAATTGCACAGGCAATCAGGGTTGTTACAGGGTTGTTATTGTGTATACATGTGTATACTAATGTGTACACACATATGTATGTAAAATAGAGATTTATGCAGGTAGTCATCCTGGAGTAGATAGAATATGGATGAATATGGAATTTTCAAAAAAACATCAGTAAAATGAGAATGTCTTTGAACATTCCATATTCTATCTACTTCAGGATGATTATATACATGAACTTGGTACTAGAATGGATCCTTGATCACAGATACTGTCAAGCCTGGATGATAACTCAGCGAACCCTGGTTGGTTTGATTCAAGGGCTCCCTGGAGGCAGCTCCCCAATCAATCATCTAAATTGTTGGGGCTGAGCATTGACTACTCAACGCCCTGGAGGGCAACTCAAGTTCTAAGTTGGTTTCTGACCCCATCTAAGCATAGATATATCATAGATATGTCATAGATATGTCATAGATATGTCATAGACATATCATAGATAATAGATATATCATAGATAATAGATATATCATAGATATATCATATATCCACCAACAAGTCAAACCAACAGAAACCGATCCAACCTGGGGTTTTCTGGTGGTTCCCCTGTGTTTTCAGGTGCCCACCGTCGCTCCTCAGACGACGCGTTCTGAAGACTTTGGACATTGAACGGTAGAGGTTCTTCATCAGCTTCCAACCTGGAGCACAGGCTGGGCACCAACTCATCCTGATGAATGCTGTTCATGATGATGTATATATGTATATATGTATATATACTTTGAATGTACATTATTTATATGCAATATATATATATATATATATAATGTAAAAATAACTATATATATATATACACACTAGCCAGCTACGTTGGTGAACATCACTACTGTTGGTTTAGGAAAACTATCGTCCATGGTTTGTGGGAAATAGAACGAACTGGTATTCATGGGGTGAATCCAAACCAAACAACACAACTGGGTGGTGACACAATCTATGTGTTTCTAGTCAAATTCATCTACACCGAAAAGAACTGGTTCCAGAGTCTGAAATTTGTGTCTTTAGGACTCTTATGTTGATATCAAATACCTAGGATTTAAATCAAACGTGGCTGGCAATGGGAAATCCCCGAACTAAATGGAGGTCTGAATGGGGGAAAAAAACTATGATGATTGATTAACAGAGGGTATACCCTATCAAACACTTGCCATTTAAATCTTTCTACAGCCTGCGTTGATTTTCCTCCATATTTGTGGCATATTGTTGAAGTACGAAACAGCTATCAACTACCTATCCAAGGTTTCTCCAGACTACGGAATCCCCCCTCGAAATGGCCCCGTAAACGTCGCCAGTGTCACAGCATCCGCACAGTCTTCAGGTCCTGCTGTTTTGCAGATGCCGCAACTTTAAATTACCCCTGGGTTTCCTGCAGCATTTAACTGCACGCACCTTCCTGTTGTTTTCTCAATTCCTTAGCAAAAGAGTCTGTAATACAGCGTCAGTATAAGTATATAAAAGATTATAAAAGTTAAACTTTGAGTAGGTAATTGGTAAACATTGGCAAACCATGTGAACCCCACCTACACTCCAAAAGTCAACAAAATCAAACAATATGTTCCATCCATGGTGCTCACAACCACTTCCAGTCAGTCAGAAGTAGGTGTACAACACCCAAGAACCGACGGTATATCAAGCCTAACTAGCATTTCTTACATTTCTTACCTATCTATCTGGCTGTGTACACAGTGACCTGAGGTTATGGGTTCTTTTGGGGAGGTTCCCTGTGCTAAGCAATGCTAAGCATCGTGACTGGTGGTGGTCTAGGTTGGTTTAATCCCAGGTTCTTTAGATGGGATGACATGAGACATATTAATATGGCTATCCAATCTATTCCCAAAAAAAACTACGGATCAATGTGTATGGCTATCATATGAAATAGTCAACCAATCTGATCACAAAAATTGTCCAAAACGCGAGCCAATCCGTCCTCAATTGGTGATATCATTGGATCTGGAAAATTCATAAGACATTTATCGTTTTTGTTTTTTTTTCTCGTGCTAAACTGCTAAACCACTATTTTTAGGGCTTGGTCGAAGTGAGGTTGCGCCATGCTGCGCCGAATAATCCAGATTCATGCTAGACCGTGGAGGCAGCATCTCAGGCAATTCATGCACATGGACATCCACATCCCCACCCGTACACTTGGAAACTGTCATCTCATTGAGGGAAAAATTGCTTTCCAGTGGGTCAAGTGGTACAGTGATCCTGCTACTTTCTTCGTATAAACAATGTTGGTTTTCAGGGGCTTGAGGAACCCCTATCGGACCAAGAACAGGTATCTCGACCCAAAGAAAACATGGGTGTGTTTAAAGATAAAACTTACCATTCCTTCCACTGTTTAATCATCACCCCCCTCTGAAAATAGCCATATGTAGAGGGTTATGTACCAGATTTAACAATTTCAGACAAACCCAAATATCAAATTGTTGGTGATTTATCCCATTGTATCCCCGTGATAGTTGGTTGAATCCCCCATTCTATCCATTGCTCATTTGTCAAGCCCCATATAGCCCATTATTGTTGGTTAAAAATCCCATTAAATCACCATTCATACAAACAACAAGAGAAAATCTGCTGTCTTGACTATTCTCTAACATGAGATATCCACTAAATCCACATTAGATACTCATTGGATTGGTTAGAGGGAAAATTTACAGGAAAGCTTCAAAAATTTGATGGTAAAAACCATGGTTTCCTGTATTTTTTCCCATTAACCAATCCATTGAGATACCCCTCTTCTTTGTTTGTTCCCTATTTTTGAGATCCAAAACCCCGGTGAAGCCTCCACCTCGCGCGTCCTGCAGCGCCCTGCTGGGTCTTGCACGGTACTGTAGCCGTTGAGTTAACCTGCAACAGGATCACTGGGAGAATCCATGGAGTTTGGTTGCTGCAAGGTGAGGTCCCCTAATTAGAACTAAGTTGATGCACATAATTTGGTTATACTAAGACTTAGACTAAGATGACTAAGTATGGTTCTTTGGATTTTTTAGGGGGATATAACTATAGCTAATGGGCGTTTATAGTTAGACCAGTTTTTTCATTGGGATGCCTCACTTTGTAAGTAGTAGATTGATAAGACAAGTCTATTCTTTCACACAAATTGAATCACCGATTCAAACTTCAACGGTTTCCTGCAGGTTGTATGGAACATTAAGAATGAGGACCTTGAACGATATTTTCAAGTGCAAATTGTCCCTTGAATTTGCAGGAATCCAGTTCCGACCAGCCCCCTCACTGGTTATATTGTACCCCCTTGCTACTGTATTTACCGATTTGCTTTTGACTGGAAATATGGAATGGTCCCAACATTGCTGGGTTTATCTTTATTGAGCGCCTTCGAAATTAAAACTTTGGAGATTCTTTGGGGTATCCTTTCTGCCTGGAGGAAAATAGCTTAATATACACAGTTGTAGCAAATATCGTGCATCCCGTATCCCCTTTATAATTATGGTTGACCCCGTTGACCCCTACATTGGATGGTTAAACCATGTTATACCATTGATCTTATCAATAAGTATGGATTGATTGACCCCCCCATTTTTTGACAAACACATAATCCATTGAACTTCCCATAAAATGGTGGTTGTCAAATCAAATCCCCGTGCTGCTGGCTTCATACCATTTTAGACCTTAATCTTTGTGTGAGACCGTCAACAATCAGCGTTTCACCTGATCCAATTACGATCATTCCATAGTGTATCTTTGATATTGCATTACATTTAATATTTACCACCCAAGACATCAATCATCATAAACCATAAACGATCATAAATATATAGTAATAGTAAATCATCGTGCATCATCAATCCAGATGATGTTCCCACTGTATTCGCATAATGGTTGGTTTCATGTCCCATTGTTTAGGGGTTAAACCACAATAACATATATGTATGAAAATGTGTACGTATGTATATATATATATACAGTATATCGATATATGTAGATGTATGTAGATGTATACATACGTATATATGTGTATATTATATTATATATATATATATATTATTGTCTCTATTAAATCTACTACCTCAATTCGGGGTAGCCCATGTTTTTGACATTGCTGATGATATATCCAATTTTATCTCCATTATGTCTCCAATTGTTTGGTTAAATCCAAATCATTCGATACTCCCTTCAGACTCTTCCAACCGAACTTCAGCTCATGGCAGCAATCGCATCCAAAAGGGTATGGGTCAAAATTGGGTATTGAATTACCCTCTGGTATATTGACATAGACCCTGAGAATAGCTATTTTTAGAGGAAACTAATCTTCCAATTCCTATCTGCTAGGGTCTATGTTAATTTACCAGATGGTACTTGGATGATTCATAAACCATCCCCAACATTTTAGAATATTTGAATAAATGGTTTGTAAAATCCACCAGAATTGGTAGTTGTTTATGACATTGGGTTTACCTGGCTGTACAATTTGAAACATACATAGCTGATGTACTGTTGACAACTAGCTCTGGCAAATGGCTCATCAACCTTCTGACGGTTGTGTACAACGGAATGTGCGAGTCAATCTGAACAGACCAGACCAGACAATGCTAACCATGTTAAACCATATCAAATGGCGTCAAACTCGTTAAACTGTATTGATCTGCCATTTTGATGGTCAAACCATCATTTGTAAATGATTGTAAATGGGTGCATCTGAACATGGGGTGCTTAACTCCTCCAAATGGCAATTTCAATACAGATAAATTTGGGATAATATGAGAGTAATATATAATAATGATCATGAATCAATGAGAATCAATGGAATTAGCGGTAACCTATTTTCAGGCAAAGCCAACTTAACAATAACTTGGATTTGCTTCAGCAACCAAAAAAAAAAAACATGTATCCCTCAGATTCCCCTAGATTCGTGGATTTCCCAGTGGGAAAATCATCTGAATCATCTTCAGCAAATCAAGGATAACCCTCACCATTTCCTCACCTCCAGAGTTGACACGACTTCTCATCCTCGCCCATTAAAACTGCAGAGGATGTGCTCACGCCTGGCAGAAAGGCCACAGGCCGGGGACCGGAGAGATGTCTCTTGGGAAATGGGTGGGGAAAAATCTGGAATATGGTGATTAGCTACTGAAAATGGCCATTTATAGTGGATTTTCCCATTAAAAATGGTGATTTTCCATAGTTATGTTAGTTTACCAGAGGGTAATGGATTGGTCAAGCCCGATATTTCATGGGAAACACCATGGTTTCCGGTTTCGATTTTCCCTAAAAAACCAATCCATTGAGGTAAATGAGAGGGAAAAAACAGAGTAAACCAGTCAAGTTGATGGAAGTTTATTGAAGTCTATTGAAATGAGTGGGAAAATGTGGGAAATAAAACTTAACCAGCTGGCTAGATGGATTCAAAGCACCAAACGTGGAATATGATATGAGCTTACAATGCAACCTTGTCTACTTGAGGATCAACCTTCTGTGGAAGCGAACTAATTGCATGTGCTGACTGGTGATATTCACTCATCATATAATCACTAGACAGAATTCTTCAGTTGCTTCATCTACACCAGCTGTAACAAACAAATTTTGAAGGTTATTTAAGTTCCATGTCCCATTAAATTCTTATCAATTCCCATTAATTCCCACCATTTTGAAATTCAAACCTTACTTTCAAGTGCCACCGCTCCTGCTAAACCAGAGCTGCTGAGCGCCAACATGGTCGAGGAGGTACTTGCGATATGGGCCAACCTAAGATAGCTGGCGAAAAGCGAAAGGACATCAGGTTTAGATTAATGGTTTGGGAAGAGTATCTTATATACATGTATAGAATTATATATATATACATATACACAAGTTGAAATCTGATTTTACATTACTCTATCATATTTCATCAGTTGTGTGGGGCGGTTTGTTTCATCTTAAGCGAGTTGGTTTTAGACGCTTTTAGCCCAGTTCTCAAGGACGAATGCTAATCCCAATAACAAACTATATATCCCCAGTATCGCCATAAATGGATGCTACAAAGAATCCCCAAATGGTAGGTTTATGTCGTTGGGGTTCCCACACGAATCCCTTCTATTGATCTTCTTTCACAGGTTTCGATCCTGGCTGAGGAGCAAATTTCTACAGCTTCGATTCATGTCATGCTGGGATGATCCGATGAATTTGCGAAGTGGGGCCATGATATAAAACATGGTAAAACCCTTGAGAAGGTGATACATCAAGAGAATATAGAAGCCATTGGAAGCCCCCAATTCAACCATCCAAGGGTCCATTAGGCAGGCACTGTCCACCTTTGAAGATTCAGAAACGACCAGCCAGGTGGAATCCTAGGGCTTCACCAAACCAAAGCATCTTCCTAAACCGGTGGTTGATCGTTTGTGTACAACTATACATAGATCATCATCATCATCATCAACAACAACAACAACAAACGTATGGGAATTATTCAGCCATCCGCATAGCCAAGTTCAAACCTGGGAGCAACCAATTTCCATACAATGATGACACCCTTGGCCGGGGGTAACTGTAGGGCCGATCATGGATCAACCCCCCTTCTGTTCATTACCCCTCAAACAAGTCTATTCTACTTGAGGCATGACATATTTTTACATCAAAAGTTGTTAAACCTTCGCTTACTGCTACAAAAATGCCCAAAGAATCAAGGTCAAAACTGAGGTACACCCCAAGAAAATAGTTTACCATGAAGCTTCCATCCTAAAAGTATGCACCAAAATTATCTAGTTTTCCTATTCAATATAATTTAACATGTCACAACCCGAACCCGCCACCCTTGTCCGCCGTTCAAATGCAGCCAATGGAACAAGGGATCCTCTCCCGCCAGGATGGCATTCATCTCTTGTTTGAAGCCCAACGCTTTCACCTCAAATATGCGGCGAGTCACAGGTGTCGCGCACATCTTTGAAAAACGCGTTTCAAACGGGAAACGGTAACGAAACCATAATGTTCACTATCCAATAGAGGCTATTGTTACGATGAAACCGAGTATTTCCTGACTGAACATTGTTCCTTTTTTAAACCATGAAATAATAGGGGAAAGTGTAGGTTTTTACCATGAAACAATATCACTTGTCCGCTTAAATGGGGTATCCAGATACCAAATGGTTTATCAACGTTTATCATAGTTATCATCATCTTCCTGACTGAAAAGGTTTAGAACATAGTGTTTGCTATGCAAATTCACATTTTTGGGTCGGGTATAGCCCCACTTTACGGACCCAAACATTGAGGTCTCAGAAGCCACGGTTAAGGTTAAGGTCATCAAGTTGGTGGACCCAAAGATCCATCGTAGTTCTAACATAGCCATGGAAAATCCCCGATAAATGGAGGTTTCCAGCTGGGAAAATCATCCAAAATTAGCCAGCTATTCCATGGCGAACTGTTAAATAACCAGAGGGTATAACTTTGTTGTGCCCTGTATAGTAAATCAAGATAGACCCATATAGACCCTGAAAATAGTCATGTTGGATAGAAACTAATCTTCCAACCCCCAACTCAGGGCAGGTTCTATGTTGATTTGCGGAGGGTAGATGCATCAGCTGGGAACATTAACAATCATCACCAGCTCCGCAAGGCTAAGATCAGTGTGCAGTCTTGTGTGAGTGATATTGCGTGTTCATGATCAGACTCCACTGATTCCAGGTAATACAATGCATCCAATAGATATGGCTTTGTCTGAAAATAGGGTAGCCCATGGCACCCCAAAATCTCGCGGTAGAATATCATTTGTGGCTTCAAAATTGCCGTGTCTTGAGGGCGATTCCTTTTTGTTTGACAAACCCATATTTATGGGTATGGGTCAAACTTGGGATTCCATTGTATATACATAGACCCACATGCTTAGCGGTTTTTGGAAACAGAGCAGATTTTAACCAACCACATGGTTGACAGCACATTTTAGTTGGCTACATTTCCATTTTTGTTGGCTAACTCACCTTCTTTGTTGGTTAAATCTCCAGTGGTGATATCTCCATTTTTTTTGGTTAAATCGTCATTCCTGTTGGCTAAGTATCAGTTTTTGTTGGTTAACTCATCATTTTGAGCATCGATTGCATGTCAGCAATGCTCACCCAATCTTCGCTGGGACTCCCAGGCTGGACCGACTGGAACCTGAGATTTCTGGTGGTGCAGGGCGCAGTGGGATATTGTTAGCAGCGGGATTCCATGCAAACACCAATGTGAATGGTATATATGTGGTTGATATATCAATATTGGTGGATATTCATATATATACCTTGAACTCCCAACCCTGCAAAATTTTAGGCATGGGCCGATTTCAATCCCAAAAAGGTAATCTCAGGGGAAAAAGGTAATCGGGAGTGAAAAACGTAATTGTTGCATTTTCCCGCCGGCCATCGCTGATCTATTCTTGATCAAAATCCTAGACAGTCCCTCGCGTGCCTTCACGCCTGGGAACTCAGAAATCCACTGGGAAGGTGTGTTCAAAGAATGCTTGATTGGTGTATGTCACTTGATATCTATGGATGAAGATATATCAAAATAGATCTATCTTCATTCATCTTCCCATTTTTTTGGTCATTCTGCGAAGACGGGATTTGAATGCCACCCCGTATCTTTGTAATGTTCTTCGGATGGGGAGTCTTGGTGAAACATGTCGGGATACCCGGGATATCCGCCCAATAAAATCCTCATTCATCTCACAATTGAATACACAGGGATTGAGGGTGTCTCTTTGGCCCCCTTCAAACGAATGTTTCAGCTCAAACACGGTATGGGCCCAGGAATGGTACTTTGGCCGCATACAAAATAAACGCTTGTTGATTTGCATTGAAAATTTTGCACAATAGGCATAGGCCCTTAAGGCTGTGAGGCCTTGCTTGGCCATGAAGCCAGTGCAACCATTCGGTAGCCACAAGTCATGACTATGCATCACCCCCAAATAGTTCAGGGTGCCTTGGACAAATTGATGCATCGCCGAAAGAATTATTTGATCACCGGCTTTTGGGGATCTCAAACTAAGCCGCAAGAAAAAATCCAGAAACATCAGGACCACGGTCACATCAGCACCCTTTCCCCCCATATAGGGAAACGATGTGGCTTTCATGAAATGTAGATTTGCCGGTGTGAAATTTTTCAACGATGTATTTTTCCCTTCTGATTCACACCACAGCTTGAACGTTTTGAAGGCTCTGGACAGTCTGTCAGGCAAATTTCTGAGGTCACCCTCACTGTCAAAGTAGCCCCGGTATGACAGCATCAGCAGTATCGAAGCACATGCCTCCCTTCCCACACCATGCTTTATGATGTGGAACATATCTCTTTTGTAGAGAAAAGCCGGATAGACATCGCCACTGAAAGGGACCGAAGATAACGGCGGGGGAGAAGCTGGATCCCATGGGACTGAACTTCCAACCTTGCTCGTGTTCAAATCATGTAAGCCAATCCCACTTTAAAATTACATGGGGATATCATAAAACATAAAATGAACCCAGGAACCTCGGCAAGCCAAACAGGACGGTCTGATACATCACTGAAGTTGTCATCAGCTTCACATTCTGGG
This sequence comes from Symbiodinium sp. clade C Y103, assembly GCA_003297045.1. NCBI lineage: Eukaryota > Dinophyceae > Suessiales > Symbiodiniaceae > Cladocopium > Cladocopium sp. clade C. The sequence continues at coordinate 106,055 of BGPT01001432.1, read as the reverse complement.
CACATATAGAGGTTGTTCGCAGTTCCCACCGTATAAAAAGACCTCAAGAACTCTCCAGCATCCACGTGAAATTCAGCATCGCCTTTTACACCAATCAACGCGAAGTAGTACTTGGTACCGTCGATGTCTAACCCATCCCAAAACATAGCTTCAAGGTTTGTGGCCATCTCTTTGAGGACCCCTCCCAGAATAGCAGCAGTGTCGATGTGAAAGGTGCTCCATGGAACAGCTGTGAACAGGAAATGTGTCAAATAGGAATGTCCTCAGATTGGGGAGGCTCACAGATAGTACCCCAAAACTGATATATACTATAGTTATAGGATGTTATAGGCCCATGTAGCCCCCTCATACTTATGAGATCATGTAACCACATTAAGGTTCCCCTTTATTCTTTCTGTTAATGTATTGGGACTATTGGGGATGATAAACTGTTTGGGAAGCTATATATATATAAAACTTTGTACAGCTGAAAAAATAGATGCAAATATATAATATATTATACATAAAAATATGGCACATACCTTCACCAGATTTACCAACAATTTTACTTGGGTCAAGTATCCCAGAGAGTTGTGGGTCTGGATCCTTTGCTCCGAGCCTTCATTTAGGCGTCTGCGTTTGATGGTGCATTGCCCTGCGGCTACGCAACCTTCTGTCCAGCCAGGGCGCTCAGAGCAGGTTTGGCCCAATCTCCCTGCATCATACTTTTCATCTGTTTTTTTTTTCAACCGGGACTCATCATCAGTGTGGCGGAGGCTGGGAGGCAATCCCCAAACTGACTCCCATGAATAGCATGCAATTGGGGACTTTTTCAAGGTTCGCCCTTTATCCCCATGTATGCACACTGGAATGACCTGGTGAAGTCTGTCCTTGTGGTGTTGGTATACCACATGAGATGGCTGGTAGGATTTGAACTTTTCCCAAAACTCTTGACACCTGCGCTCACCATCCCGTAAACAATCCCCTCCAAGAAGAACTTCAGGGTGCTTCTGCAGAAGGTATTTCGCCATGCTCGTCACCTGCAGGGTGACCAGAATGGCACATTTAGAGACTAAGAATGATGTTGTATCCCGACAAGACATATGTGTTTGGGCATTTTCTCTGGGAAATTGATGTGATACCCCAGTACAATTTTGCGTTGTTATTCCCCATCTTCCCTTGGAAGGCTGAACCTCCAGTCCTTTAAGCATAACATCCTAGATATTGACTCATTATTTGATGTTGGGATTTGTTGGGGAACTTGAGAATACCCCCAAACAAAATGATGATGGGGAATGGTAGTTTCCAACATGGTCTGGACCCTGCACCTTGTAGTGTGGGATTGTAACATGCTCACCTCCTTCTAGAGGGCCAATGAGTAATTCATCTATTGGCACCTTGAGGTCCATCCAATACTTACTGAATACTCTGTGTGCATCCCTTTCACCATGTGAATGATGAACTTTTGCTGCGTCCCTCAAGCTAGGTCTGTGAGCGCCATCCTCCACAGCTGCTCTGGCTAGGGACCCCAGACGACATGCTGGAGCCTGGGTGTAGAGATTGGTTGAGAAGGTATGTGAACCACCAAAAAAAATATCGAACTTACCAATGAACTCATTGGTGCTGAAAATAAGTTTCTGGCACCATCAGCAATCTCATCCGCCAAGAGCTCCAAGGTTTTGCACGGGGCTGCAGGTTGACCTGTCATGACAGAGGGTCCGGTCATGGCTTCCCTGGTTTCAAATCCTATGTTTGGTTGAGCTGCCGGTTAACAAACTAAACAAGAACCCTTCACAAGAATTGGATAGAATTGGATTATGTTTTGATTTTTTTCCTATGATTTAAAGTCAAAAGAATCAGTTGTGGCTCAATCCCAAACAAAAACAACGAGTTGATCTGACATAGATTCCTGTCATGGATCCCATGCAATACATCCATCCTATCACCTTTTAGGGGGAGTAGCCCATTGAATAACTTAGCTACAAACCCAAAGTCTCATATTGGGATTGCTTGGGATCCATGTTCTGGATGCAGGCATAAAAACGCTTTTGCAGCTTTCTCCATAGCGATCTTTGAGGTTCCAAGATTCTAGGATTGATCTACATCAAAATTTGCGCAATCAAGGCTATATATAGCCTTCACCTACGTGCTCTTTTGGCAGCCGGCTTAGTGGCCGGTTTCGGCGCCGGGCTCTTCTTGGGTGTTGCGTCCGGTGGGTTCTGTGCAGCTTTGGGTGCTGCTTTCGGTGCATTTTTGGCTTTTGCCCTGGGGTTGGCTTTGGCCGAAGATGAAGCAGCCGCTTTCGGCATAACAGTCCTGCAGGGCTGCTTGATAGTCGGCAGGTTGCATATATAATTTGGAAGGGTTACATTGTCTATCATATTAGTAGAATCATTCACTGATCAACATGATTATGACTTAACATTATTTGAGCCATGATTTGTCTTGTGCAGCCATCAAACCTGTCCCAAGATGGAATGCTACAAAAGGGTAACCGAGGTTTCAAATCACATCGTTCTACAAATCCAAAACATATGATATACTATATGGATTGGTGTGGAAGATAAATTAGATTGAAAAGAAAGGGGGTTCTCAAATATAGGCATCCCTTGATTCCTGATAATTAGCCTCACCCCAAAAATTCATCCCACCAAAACCAATATTTGGCCCCAGGCTCCATAGATGGACCACCGCTTAGGCAAAATTCTGCTGCAACATATGTTTCGATTTTGTCCGGAACCCCAACACATGGAGCAATGGAAAGGGCTGGGGTATGCTGGGGTACTGGATGGTGTGTCCTTGACCTTTGCTCAAGATGATAGGACTCCAAAAGCCTTGGGACCATCCATGAAGGATTTCATTGTTGTGAAACTGCTTTGGGCATACAACGGCAGGCAACAAAGACCAAGGACAGTACGTAGAACGAGCCTCATCCACCAAATCCTTCAAAGCTTCCTCTTTCCTCAGCGAAAGGCGCCACAAAAAGGCTATATATTTTCAAAAACAACCACCGAATATGTAACAGAAGGCACAAGAAAGAAGATCCCATTGTCATGGTTCTGATTGCTTTACAGGATGTTGGCTCTATAGCATATAACTGAAGTATGCAAACTGGCTTGAACAACCAGCTGGGTTGTCATTAGTGTCACTCCACCACATGCCAAGACAAGAACGGGGTTCAGTCTATGTTGGGAATAACATCACGTGGAATCACCACCCACATTTGTAAGGGCCCGACTCACTGGAAAATCCATTGAGGATTCCCTGAGAGGACTCGTCAGTGATTTTGTCATTGAGATCGTTCAGCTTGTCGTAGAGGGACTGGACCTTCTCCACGATCCTTGGGGGATGTGAGCAAGGTGGAATGAACATATAGTATAATTGAATATATCACACACACACATTTTTTCTAAAGGATCCTGCAAACATTTCAACATGTCAAAATATTTCAACATTAAGCCAGCTGAGAATCTTTTGGCTCAACTGGGAATGAACCGTACGGGGTTGCTCTAAGGCACGCTTTGTTTCTTCCAGCTTTGCCATTCTCTTCATGATAGCAGCATTGATTTTGGCAAGAAGGGATGATGACTTGTGGACTTCTTGGGAATCAGGGTACCCCAAGCGCTTCAACAGTTTCACCGTTTCTGTCACCGACTGCGGCGTGTCTGAGGGCCCGTTGCCATTCTGGTCCTCTCCGGTTCCTGGCCAGGATCAAGCAGCAGCAAGGCTGTGTTGGTGGGGAAGGGTTTTGAATTTTGCCGTACTGTGTTGGTGGAAGAGTTGAACTTAAACTTCTGATGAATAATGACCATGCCTTCCAAAGGTTCTTCCATGTCGAAAGTCATATCGATCCCGGTTTCTTCCGTCTCAAACTCTTGAGACTCCGAAAACGAAGCTTTCACCCGGTCCCTCAGCAAGAGTGGTGGCATGGGGCAAGTTGATGTTACTGTAAATGTGAAATGTGTTCCATGTTGAAGTTGAACTTGAACTGTGATGAAGTGAAGCTGAACTTTCTTTATTGTAGACTAGGGGCTTGGAGTGTCCACTCACCTCTGTTTCACAGTAGTAAGTCCATTCATCCTTCTGGGCGCTCCACCTGGGCTAGTGGAACTGTGATGAATTCTACATTTTCATTTGGTATGCTGGAAGCACCTCATCATCTTTTTGGGGTTCGCCTTCGCTCTGGCAAGGACATTGTTGCGCTCTTTCCTGGGCACATGCTTAGTCAGTGAAACCCTGGACACAACTGCATGGTTGAAACTTGTGATCAAGCCCACAGGTCAAATACATGGACATTGAGCTTGTGATATGTTTATTGCAATAAAGTGTCTCCGGCATATCGGCCATTTGCTCTTCAGTTTTAAACTGGAAAAACACTCCAAGCTCGAACTCCTTTTCTTGTTCTTTCTTGACCGCATGCTTTTTGATGAAGGTCTCTGTATCATTCCCGCACTGAGCAAACAACCGAAACACAGCATCCCTCTTCCCTTCATTCCACATCTTGCGGATGTCTTCCGCCACCTTGTGTTCTCCCCTAGCGTTGGGTTCCATGGCCCGTCTGATCCTGCGGTCGATGGCCCCTTGACTAATGCCACTCGGTGGAGGCATTGCTTGGCTCTGATCTGCCGAACGACTAGCAGCAGACGCTTTGGCTGGAACACTGGACTGTGGGACAGAGCTATTCAGGGGATCTTGTTTCTTCTCATCCCTCATTGTCTTATCAAGTGGCTCTTCAGAATTTCCTTTGGCTGGTACACTGGACTGTGGCACGGAGCTATTCAGGGTACCTTGTTCATCCCCCACTATCTCATGAGGTGGTTGTTCACGATTTCCTTGGGGCGTATCCACCAAAGTTGCAGGAGTTTTGGGAGTCATTGAGTCGGCAGTACGCTGACGATCTTGCCAAGGTGAACCTAGGCTGAGCCACATCTATTGAGGAACAATGGGTTGTAAACATTGGCAAACAACAACAGAATTTCATTGTCAGATTCACTCAAGGTTTCAGGATGCGACTAGCGTCTGACACCGACACCGCTGCCTTTCCAGTGCAATTCACTTGAAGAGCAATTCTGCCTAAGATTCAATTTCCTAAGATTCCACAACCTGACCAAAAGCTACTCGCAACCAACTGGCCTCCAAGGAGGCGGCTAGCTTCCGTGGCTTGCACGGCGAAGAGGCTGGAGCTGGGGATTGCACAGTTTCAATCTTTTTGTTGATCGCCTGCAAAATGCTTGGCTTGGATACAGCCCCAAACAGTAAGAAGAATTATTTGGCAACTGGTTACCAATCATTTTCGATTTCAGGGTTTCCTGGCCTCAAGTTCTGCCTTCAATGCTTTTTCTTCATCATCCAGTTCAAAGTGTGGGCCAACTATATCATCTACTGGTTTGGACATCAGATCCAACCCTTCACCCAGGGTCGAGGAACTCGAGATTTGAGTCCCAAAATGGGAAGACATGTCGCTTGAGCCTAAGGGTTGTTTCAGGGCATTGGACTATTAAACAGCCACCAAAAAATACAACAAAAAAGTGTGAAATCTGATTCCGGGAATTTCCGCTATTGTTCCGCGATTTTCCGCTATTTTTCCGGGAATTTCCGCTATTGTTTCGGGCAGGTGCGGGGCCAAAAAAAACTTTTTTTTTTGAAAAGTCCTGAAAATTCATGAAATTTCATGAATTCAGTGGTTGAGACTATGAATAGTGAATTTGTTTCCAGTATGGCCCCGAAACTTTGAATTATGAGCACTTTGCAAAAGCTCAGTCTTGAAACATCTTGGCCTCCGTCTCATCTCTGGGAATCATACATTTATATTGAAAGGGAAGCCTCACACGCTTGGATCTCCTGAGATACAACATAGTATCCCTCAAGCACGCTTCAGGCCACGACTCAGAATCTTTCTTCCACGGCAACTTCTCAAAACAATCCTCGAGGCGGCCTTTCGCCTGGCAGTTGCAGGGAGAAAGAGTAAAGGGTTGATTCACTGGAATGATCAACTGCTCAGTTTACTCAAATTTGTTTCCTCTACGTGGCCTGTGGGAACTGTTTGAAGTTCTTTGCAAGGAAGGTGAAGGAGGGAATCATATCGACCATTTTCTGGGCAAACTTCAACGGGTAATGCCTTGGCTAGAGATCAATTAAAAATAATTAAAATATGTTCAACTTCAATTGCAAGATTTTACATAGAACGAATCCAGCCCTCTATTTGCAATTTAAGGTACTCAGTGCTTTTGAGAGACTTTGATCCAGTATATCCAGCCTTCCCTGTCTTGGTAGAAACATAGCGGTGGGCAGTGGGTGGCCCTTTGCATTTTGTGACAGCGATCTTGTGAGTAGTGAAAACCCGAATTGCTGGATTGCAACTCCAGAGGCAAGTACGTTTTGGATTGTCATGCCCCCAGCAAGCCATCCAAAATGACTGCATGTAGGTGACCTGATAAGGTGCAACAGTTTCCACTAGCCACTGCATTCGTTTCGTCCTCATGAGCACAGAGGAACCTGGCTGCTCCAGCACCCAAGTCATACATAGAAGGATCATCAAAAGAAGTAGGAGGCAAGTTCGGGCCGCAAGCCCATTTGATCTCCAAACAGAAGAAACCATCTCATCACCATCAGGCATTGCCTGACTACGCTTGGATGTGCCGCAATTCATATGTATAAACGATGAACACTCTGTGGCAACCAGCGACACCAACTCCGGGTCTCCAAACAGTATGGTGGCGATGCATAACCTGAGTTGCAGCGGGTGGGCAGAACATGTTAGACCCCATGTGCAGCTGCTCTATCAAAAAGTGTTGTTTCTTTCATTCCTAAAGGCAGTTGAGAAACGTGAATCCCGAGGGATGTAAAAGATCCATAGCCCGTGAATATTTGTAATCAAAAGCTTTCGATTTGTACCCAGACCAGCTAGCCAATCTAGCAGTCCTGGCTTGACCTGAGAAGATCTCAAAAAACTGGGCCCCTGCCACATTGGGAATGAAGGGGTCATCCAAGTTGGCAACCATCAGCACGATGGAAACAAACTCCTGGAAAAGGGACAGGTTAATATATAATATATATAGAGGGTTTGGCTATAGGATTAATGTCTTTTGATCTTGTGATTTTTCTTTGGTTTTTGCACCGACATTCAGTCCTTCGGCAACCCTGGTATCAACATGAGGTGTCGCAGCAGCACTTCATGGCGCTCGAGCATTGGAAAGAGGGGACGGTATGATCTAGTCTACCTTGAACAACTCACCAGCTGCAACTGATCTTCAGAATAATTAGAAGGCACCAATATAAGACATAATAAGACCAAGATTGGGTCCCTGATTTTTCCTTACCCACTACGATCTGAGACACCTGGCCGCCAAACATGCTGGAGAGGCTGATGAAATCAAGAGCTCCATGCGAAGCCAGAAAACCTTGTCCTCGCTTCATGGCCTGTCCAGGCAGTGGGGGTCCGCTAGGATGTGAGGTGAACACGCCACTAGGTTCAGAACCATTCGGGAGGAGTAAAGAATGGTGGTTGAATGGAATTGGAATTTTGAAGAGCCCAGATACTCACCAGCCAAAGATGTAAGCTAAATCATTTTCTCTTCGAGCCGCAGATGTTCTAGCATGGCTTTCACCACTGAAGTCTGGAAAGCAAGGTTTGTCCCTGCAATTGGTTTCAACTCAGACGGGAGGATCATCGCTCCCATGAAGACCCCTTTAGGGTTTCCAGCAACCGCTCTTAGAAAAACGGTTGACAACCCTCACCCCGAAAAAGATGGCAAATCATCTACGCTTCCTGCTGGAGGGCTAGGTAGGAACGGGCCATGTCCATCACCACTGTGGGCAAGGATTCAAAGGTGGCAGCATCGATCTCATCCTTCTTGTCGTTCTTGCAGTACTTCCAAAACAAATCCTGGCAGGGATGAACTATCTCCTTTATCCCCATAGTGTATCATATATTATATAATATCATATTATAATGCATGATTTCCCCATCTATTATATATGTTCATATGTTTCTTTGGTGGAAAAATGTGGAATGATTTTGTAACAAACCCCCACTGTTATCCTCATTCTTCGTGGCAGGCAAATGGTTGAGGGTTGCACGGTATGCATCCCGGATTGCCCCCCATTCAGCCTTCAAGCGCTCACCCTTAGGTGGATCGCGCCTTGCAAAGCTGTTGGCTTGGCCCTTCGAGGCTCGGGTTTTCTTGGGTTTGTTCTTGGGACTGACCTCCTTTGAAGCCTTTTCCTTCTTGCCTGATCCCTGAGACTTTCTTGCCTTGTTTTCATTCTTTCTCTTAGACCTGCTCGCTTGCTCTACCTCACCTCTAGGGGTTTTGCGCTTCGGGGTGGTCGGGTGCACCTCAACATCTCCAACACCTTCCACAGACACATCACCTGCCTGTTTTTTTGCCTTCCTCTTTGGCTGGGCCTCCTCAGCAACGTGTTTCCTGGGTCGGCCTTTCGCCTTGGCCTTTGCTTTGGGTCGGGATGCTGCCTTTGCCTTCGCCTTCGCCTTGCTTGCTGCCTTTGCTTTGGCCTTTGCTTTGGCCTTAGCTTTTGCCTTAGGTTTCGGCAAGTCCGGATCAGCATCGGGCACCCCGCCAAACTGCTCCAAGCGAGACACTGGCTCCTGTGGAACATCATAGGGACAGGCCCCATGACCAAGGGAATCCCCAAACAGAAATCCAAAAATCAATTTCAACAAGTGTCCGGAATTTGTTTTTTTTCCATCCCAAAACCATTACTTTAGGACACTTGTTGTAAAAATTAAACAATGCGATCATGAAATAAGTTGTTGTGATCCATTGTGAGCCCATAAAAATTTATGTCCTGGAAATCCAAAGCATTGAAGCCATGGGATGAGGGCTCATCACCAGACTTGGACTTGGGATCAACTCCATCGACTTGTTTGGAATCCTGTTTGCCATCATCCTGAAGGGCACATGTCTCTGGACCATCCTGACCATCATGTTGCTGGACAGAGTCATCCAAGATCTCAACCCCACCACCACCACTCACGGGACCTGGGCCATCCAAGATGTCAACACCACCACCACTCATGGGACCTGGGTCAGCAGCTGCAGGCACAAGAGATTCCGGCGGCTGGAGGACTTCTATGGGCTGAGGGTGTTGTGGCTCGTCCTCTTCAGACTCAAGCTCCCCAAGAAGTAGAGTACGCTTTCTCAAGACTTCATCTTGGGATGCATGTGGGGAAGGGCTAGGGGGCACTGGCTCCGCAGGCACTTCAGCCATTGCAATATCAAAGGGCATAGTCTCGACCACATCAACATTGGTTCCTGCCAAAGGGCATGCCCAAGTTTTTTGTGAAATAGAACAAAACCAGAGCCAGAATAATATATGATAAGTTTCTCAACAAGTCGAATGTTTATTTGAAACGTTTGTTGGTGCAGGAATCAAATGGAAGTGTCCTGGTGGGACAGCAGGCAGTGTCATGGCTGGTGGCACCGGTGGGCGTGGCATGTTCTTCTTATCCTGGATCATTTGCAAACGTCTCCTGGGCATCAAAATGATTTGACCAGTTTTGGACAAAACAATTCCATGTCCGTATATGATTTTTTGTTATTACTATACCCCGTTAAGAAACCATTGACTTTGGTATAGACACACCCCACCCCAACATCCTAGCACCAAGCTTCAGAATCGCCTCACGCTTGGCCTCGAGAAGGGCACGTGATGCTCGAAGCATGTCCACATCTGATGGGGATTGGGTCACCTCATCCTCGTCGGCAGGTTCCTCATGATCAGCAAGGACCTCAACGCCCTCACCGTTCTCAGGTGGCTCTTCCGTGGCTTCAGGGTTTGGGGCTGTCAGCAAGTGACCCCAATGGTCAGTCATGGAATCCATGAGCGAATGCAAACGTGGGTCCTTGATTGTCTTCAAACTTGGGGATTTGCACATAGTTGGATCAAACAAATATAGGTGTTCTATATTGGGGTGGTAATCAAGTAGGAAACTAATACTAATATCTTCCACCAAGGATCTCTGAAGTTGTTGATGGGGGACCTCCAACGCCGAAGGGCCAAAGAAATCAATCTCTTAGTTCCCCATGCGTCCAGGTATACATTCACTGGCTTAGGCTCCATGTTCATCAGGGCATAAAGCTGTTTGACCTGCCACCATGGTCCCAAAAGTTATACCCCAAGACCCTTGAACACTTTAGTGGGTAACTTTTGTTGGGAAATAACCCATAAGATATTATAAGAATTGTTTCTCCAAAACTAGCCTCATCTTTCAGCCATTCCACTGGGGGAGACTTGGCTTCTGAGATATTGTGGGTTGCCCAAATGGTCAGCGCATCAGCCACAATCACCCGGTTGGTGCTCAAAGCTGCAAGGGTTGCAATGCCAGTCAAATCACGATTGGGCCATGTCAGCATTTTCCCGTTCTCCCTCAAATTCTGCCTAACAACACCGTTTTCCTCCCAGCAACTCGCCAAAGCATGGCGAGCAGGCCACTGGTAAGTGTTACCTTCCTCCACATCAGCTGGCACTATGTCACCAGGCGCGTTGGGATCTGCCATGGGCTCAGCTGCAAACAGCAGTGGATGGCCTCCCTGGGGCAATACCACTGATTTTTTTGAACCCTTTTGAAAAGCTGCATTTTGAATAGACATTGGCTTATGGAGCTAGACAAAACCCAAATGTGAGCGACCAGTAAGTCGACATCCCAAACCGGCAGCTCAAGGGCCTCGACCAAGAAGACCACACCATCTCTTCAAAGTTCATCCACACCTGCGTGGATAGGGCATGAGCGGGTAGTCCCATTCCATATAGAAACCATTGAGCTGGGACAGGACAGGACAATTTTATAGTATATGTATTCTATAACTTTGTCAATTTCATCATCTATACCAAAGATGTATATAAACATATACAAACATGTTCATAATTTCGGGAAAAACAAGTGTATTCCAAACAATTTACCATTAACCTTTTTCTATGTGATGGTGTTGAAGCCTTTGGCATTTGCATTTGCAGGTGCACGTATTTTCCTTCTGTCATATCAGCGTCACAGAGGGTAACCATGGTACGGCCCCCAAAGACGATACTGCATGGCCTGTTCCAAATCAGATTCTACCAGTTGAACTAAGCGCAGCTGGGTTTCAGCCCAGAGGGTGATTTGCAAGCAAGTTGCTTGCAGACATTTCGAATCAACATCAGAAAGGTAGGAAAAAATTTTTGGGGATTCCTCCAATCCTCGGAAGTTGTCAAACAAAAAATTGCCCGGCAGTGGCTCAGTCACTTCTTCTCCAAAGAGTTGTTCCTTAACCATGGGTGGGTGAAATCGATGAAGAAATTGTTCGGACAGAGGGGCCCCAAAACCAGTAAGATATATTCTTTGCACCATATCAATACACCTTTTCAATACAAAAAAATGAGGTGATATGTTTTCTTCAACAGAAACTGGAGATACTTCATCAAATCAATCCTGCTAAAACAGGGTTTGGCTAAACAAACATGCTGTGTCTTCACTATGAAATCCCCAATGTAAATGAATATATGTTGTACATCCCAATCCCCAATAAACACAATTGCTTGTCAAATTTCTTTTCTTCTTGGGCAGCACTTTCAGACCCTGTTTGGCCCTTCTGCTGTGAGGCCGAGGCGTCCTTATGGATGACCGGGCTGGGCGCAGCCTCCTGGATGGAGGGCCAGCAATAGGGGTGGAAAAAAAATGATTGAAGTCAACTTACCAAATCACAGTTGAAACCAGTCCTTCAAAAGATCCTTGCAAATGCCACCAGCTTGAACATTTCGAATGATCACATCAAGTACATCGTCAGGCCCGGGAAGATCCTTAACACACCCATCCACATTTTGTTGAACGCAGTATTTGTACACAAATTGACAAGTGCTTGGCTGCTGGCAAGTTTCATCGTTGCTGGACCACAAGGCGTCCACACAGCTGTCCCAGAAAGAATCTGGGGCAGCACCTAGGCCTTCGGAAGCTCAGGAAATCACAGGGGTTAACATTGGGATGTCCTACAGTGTGCTAAAATTTGTTGATGGTAAAAGCCCCAGCCTTCATTCATGATTTTAGTAGCTGACTCAACGGAGCATTTGGCGATGATGGCCGCCATTGCAAGAATCAGTACGGCTTTGAGTTACAAATGAGCTACAAAGGCCAGTAAGATTCCAGATGTGCAGCACACAACGCAAATTCTCCAGCTGAAAAAAGCAAAGAGGGGGGTAGCACCTTCTCCGGCTGATCTTTCCAAAGGTTGGGCCGGTTTTGAGCCCACTGAGGCTCACAGGTGGGCGTGAGCAGGTGACCGGGTTCGAATCTGGTGATCTGTGATGATATGTGGTGAAAATCCAAAAAAGGTAATTTCAACACCATCACATAGGAAAAAGGTAATTGTTTGAAAAGAACTGTTTTTCCCGAAATGACTAAAATTTTACCTACTTTTGGTTTACTAGGTATATATATATATTGGTTGATATACATGAATATTCCATACATATACACCCTATCTGCAAAGCAGTTCTGTATTCGAAAAAAACATCGATGCAACCATGAATTTCGTTATATACTTGCCATACGGATGTGTGGATCAACCCTCTGCTAGTCTGTAGCGAGGCACTGATGGCTGTCAGAGTGGGATTTTCCCAACTTGGAGGATCCGATGGATCGTAATTGGATTTAATTGGCGAGTAAAATGGATTACCCTCTGGTTTCATCAAACATGGCTGGCTGGATAATCCACCATTTAGTTCGATGATTGTCCATGATTTTCCCAGCTGTAAACCACCATTTAGTTCGGGGGATTTCCAAGCCAGCCACGTTTCAGCAAACCGGAGGGTACCCAGTTGTACCATGTTGTACCTGGGAGAATCCAATTGGGGACGGTCCCCATGGCTTACCAGTTCCGAGATATGGGATGTCCGGGGCGGTTCGGGGAGATGGCCCCCAAAATGGATGGTGAATACCATTCTGATGAGGTCTTCTTGGGGTCCGAGCGTCCAGGGAAGAGAATCCTTTTTGAGCAGATTTTCAGCGATGCATCGTCCATTCAAATACATTGGATCCTGTTCTCACTCTTCAACAATGCGTAAGTTTGGCTACACCCTTTAGAAACACACGTGATGTAGTTTGAACAGTTGATGTTGCAATATAGTGCAACATATAACATGCGGCTAACGAGTAAATCATCAACCATTTACTAAAGTGCTTCATGGCACTGGCATATCTACTTATATATGTGCCTGTATATTTTTCTACCTGTAGATGTTCCACAACAAACTCAACCTGTCATGTTGGCAAATGTAGCACCAGCATCTTGCGAATGTCGTGCCGCGCAACGGCATGGAGTCCAGCTGCAGCTACCAGTAGCGCAGCCTTGGTCGAATTCATCGAATGACCGGTACGGGTAGTGGCTTAGCGTTTGCCACTGGGAATTACGCTTTTGCAATTTTCCACTTGAGGTTAAGCAAATTGCAACTCCCAATTTTCCCATTGAAATGGATCATCCATGAGAATCCTAAAGTTAATTTGGAATGACAATTTTCATCGATTTTCCACAATATGTTTCTTTTGCTTGAGTCTACTCCACCTGGCCGGCACCCCCGTGCCCCGGGCTTCCCCGACTCGTTCCCCAGGCTCCAGTTGGATCCATAAGCCGGTCTGTCGAGCGATCCAATTCGTTGCACCTGATGGGCTGCAAAAGCATTTCGAGGCAATTTGTTGGGGATAGATTTCCAATAATTTCCATAGATTCTGGCAGAATCACAAAATCACCAACCTAAAATAGGGTGACTCTGAAAACATTACAAACCGCTACAGATAATTTCGATGTCGTGAGGGGTCAGCCGTCATCTTTGTTAGTGGTATACAAGGATGTAATAGCAGGTAGCAGTAAAAGTTTCACACTAATTGGCCAACACAACTTACAATTCGAGGTTATTGCCAAAAAAACGAACATATGCTCAGAACGTGAATTTACACGTTTGCTTTACCATCCTGCAACTGGCAGTCAAGCCACTGTAAAGTAGGGGTTACAGCCCCATTGTTTTTTTGGAGTCCTGCCGGGGTAGCCCTGGAGTTGGTATTTTGTTCCATTGGTAGCTTTCTTTGGCAGGACAACTCACTTCTTATTTTCAGGTCAAAAATACTATTAAAAGAAACGGGCGAACAAGTTCCTACAAAACCGAAACTGTTTTCAGGAAACCTATATATACATCTGTTCCTAGGAAAAATCTATGAAAACCTTGATTTGAGATCTTGGGTCAAAGCATGGGGACCTCTAAATCGCTGTTCCCAAAGTTTTTAGCAACAACCAAAGGCTGGTAGAGTGTGGTCTGACCAAATGATCACATTTAACAAATCTGAAATAGTGTTTATTGTTTGGGATGACTTCCATCCTTCATCACTGAAGATGTCACTATCTGCTCAGCATGACTATCTCCCAGCCAAGCAGGGTTCTCTACTCTGCTTGTGTTGTTTGCAGTCTCGACTTACGCTTACAATCACCATACATAGGTTCTATTATTTCGTGTGCACCCCAGGCCTTTTTTGGGTGGTTTCTTGCTAATTGCAAGACCAGGCAATTGACATTTTGCCCACCAAAGAACTAGAAATGTGGCAATCATCACCAGAGTCCAGCACCTTCATACATTTCCCTTCTACTGGTCGGTTGATGGTCCAGAACCCCCAGTAAACCAGCAAGCATGCCCTCCCAAACATGGCTTTCTGCAAAACAGCCGTTCACACTGAAATCCAAAGGTTTATGATTGTCTATCATTGCATTCCCCATAAAAAACATTGGATATTTTGGTGTATCCGGTTTGTCTCAAAATAGGGTACCCCTTTCCATCCACTGGTTAATCATCATGTTCCCTATTGAATGGCCATTTTAAGGGTATATCATATCCCATTTTCAGAACCATGTGTATCGCCGGTTACACCGAACCCAATCGCAGACGTGTGACGTAGCGTCAGCGCGGCGCGCGCTTCACTGCCCAGAGGTGACGTCCTGGTGGAACTGAGGCGATTGTCATTTTGCATCCCAAAATTGGAGACTTAGGGAAGTGGTGACTTTCGGAAGTTGAGGCGATGAAGGACCGTAAAACGCATTGTAATGGTTGCATGTACAATTTTGGGCTAAAATCGGATAAATTTAATAGAGGTGAAATGGCGAAATTGTCCCGTTCTTGTGGCTATCATTTGGCTGAGTTGGAGCAAGCCTGAAAATTGGAGGTTAAACCAACAACAATGGGAATAACATGGGATCTAAAGGGAAGTATCGGGATATAATTGGGATAAGATGGGATAAGGAAAAGCATGGGATTTAAAGGGGAAATCGCTACAATATTGTCATTGGTTTGGTTTTGATAGGAAATCTTCATAGGAAACCATGATTTGCATTTAATATGTATATATATATATATTTATATTCATCATCAAATGTGTTTTACCCCCACAAGAAAGCCATATTGTGTGGAAGATACTGGGCGCAAAGATGACCCTGAAAATCCAGAGACAATTCCTTGAAGCATGGCTACTATGTAAAATCACCATTTTTAGTCGGAAAATCAACGAACTAAATGGCCATGTTTAAAAGCTATGTTAGTTTACCAGAGGATAAAACAATCATAAACCACCCGTTTGGGAACGGTTTCTACCACCTATTTTGCACCTGGGATTATGATCCCAATACGCTAATATGGAGGAATCTCCGATTGGCGAGCAGTGGTTCTTAGTCCAACCTCTTCATCTGCAAAATCGTGGAATATCACATTCATGATCTGTACTATTTGTTTGAATAGTGGATTATCTTATAACGCTAACCATCTTTACTTGTTTTATCTTATTTTGATAGTGTGGTTATGAGGCGCACAATGACAGTCCAAACAAGTCAACTGTTTGGCCCTCCATTGCTGCAGCTACCAAACTGGACCAAAGAGTTTCCCACCCTGGGTCTCCCATAGTCCTATGCACTTCCAACAAACGGTCGAGCAATGCCCGACCTGGATCAAATTGCTAAGCAAAGCAGTTCGAATCCGATGGTCAATGGATGGGAATGGGGTCTTTTCTACGGGATTTTCCATAATTTTCCAGCAGCGAAAATGTGACTTGATTCACAAACCAGAGGATTTTTAAATGGATTGTCCAACTCACAGTATATGACATTATGACATTATGTTGAGAGATGGGTAGGGCAAAGAAGCAGAATCAGGCGCCAATGTGCCAAAATACTATACCTAGAAATAGCTTGACGATTTGTTTGTGCGTGACCAGGGGTAAAAACACCACAAAAGAAGGAACACAACAACGATATCTTTGGGCGCAATGCAATGATGCAGTAAGAGTCTCCAGCGAAGATTAAACAGTGGAGATAGCAGTCCTGCGCTAAGACATTTTTAACACACACACACAAAAAAAATCGTTGTACTTCATTGATCAAAACGTGGGCTGGATCATACTTAAACTGACCTTCCAAAATTTATATCTTCCAACCTCAGAGTGTGCAACACATCGAAACAGTGCCCAGTTAGCGCTCTGTCATCCCCAAACCTTTTGGTTGGTTGAGGGTTGGGTTCCCATCAACTGTGCCTCACGTCCAGCTTTGTCTCTGAGTTTGAAGGTTTACTTCCCCATCTCAATCCCCCACCTCAATCTATGAACCCACCATCATGTCTCAATAGTTTCGAGATCAACCATAATCTATATTCTATATATATATATATAATATATTCTATATATATATATATGATATATATGGTCTATATCTACATAGATCCATACACATATGTATACTGTACATGTATATATATATATATATATTAATTACATCCCCATGGCCATTTCATGGGCGGACTTGCAGTGGACCATTTTATTTTATAGAGAGCCAATGGTTTTGCCTACAAAATGGTTTTAGGGACTCTACAAAATGGTAAGGCCATAGCCACAGTATATTCAGGGCTTACAAAATGGTAGTGATTGTCAACTTTCTTGGATAACTTAATTCCACAACAAGATGGAACGTTATGTTAAATATATCTTTAAACAACAAAACATACCCTGACAATCCTCTACAAAATGGACATGTGTCTCTTACAAAAAGGTTCAGTTTTGGTGCCCAAAAGAAGATCATGCCCAAAATAAAAATGAAACACATATCTAAAACCCACTGATTTCTACAAAATGGTTTCCTGGGTCTATTCTCAAACCTAGTCACCATAAAATGGTAGCATTTTTTGAACTTAAGTTAACCATTCTGTGGTGGAAATGGCCACGGGGATTCAATGACTTACTAATTATCTAGCCCAAGTATCATGCTGAAAACCAACACAAGCTGATCCCTATCTCCCCCATCTTTGGCAGTAAAACCACCTGGACCGACCGGCATCCCTTCTCCGCCTAGAGAGTCGGATCCATCCAGCGGAAAACATTCAGAGACCTAGGCCCGCTTGCACGTTGATCTCCAGCTTTGAAGTTGGTGATTCTTGGAAAAAAAAAAACATGTTCGGCCAACGTGTGAATATGGAGGTTTCCTAAAACATGGTTGTCCCAAAATCATCCATTTCTAGATCGGATTTTCAATGATAAATCATCCAGCTATTGGGGTAGTTTCCTATGGAAAGCCCCAGACATGTTGACAAACAAAGGCCCTGCCTGGGGGGTGGAAAGCTGTACTCCTCTGGAGAAAGCTGCTGCTCCTGATAATCTTCCAGTATTCATATGCATTGAGATGTGCAATGAGCAGTGCATTGAGCATATATGAGCCTATGTATATATATATATATATATATGGCTCCTCTATATAATACATATATGAATGTTCAAAGTAGTGTCCTTACATTGCCTAGACAACCTAAAAGTCCTTTACACCTCCTTTGGCAATTCATAACATATATACATCGTTGTTTAAAAACATCTCCAGCATTGCTTACATTCCCACCATCGACTTCACCTCTGACAGGGTTTCACCTGTTTAGACTCGCTGGAACAACCAAAAGTATAGTTCCAGTCCAACAGCCCAACATGTAAAATATCTTACGGCTAGGGGTGCAAATGATCAACCTCCAAACATGGCAGGTTTCATGATAAAATCACCAAACAATGTGGGCCCATTGTTTTACCCCCAAGGAGGTGACCCGACCCTGATATATGAACAGAAACATTCAGGAAATTTGAGTTCGTTACCCTCTGGTACTTAAACGTAGCTATTGAAAATGGCCATAGAAATAGTGGATTTTCCCATGAAAAATGGTGGATTTGCCATTAAAAATAGTGATTTTCTCCTGAAAATAGTGGATTTTCCCATGACAAATTGTGATTTCCCATAGCAAAATGTGAGTTTACCGAGTTCGTTAACCATGATGATCCACCGGTGCAGGGACCGCCCCCAGGTCATCCGACCGTCGGCACCAGGAGTTTCGCCACCGCCACAGACAGAGGTTCCGAAAGATCCATCTACGCCGGTTCGACGGAGGGGTTTCAATCAACCAATGTGGGGTTCCCAAACGATGGCGAAGTTGGTGAACATAACTAGCTTACTTCGTTTATGGCAGAAACAAGTATAGTAATTATTCATGTATTCATGGGGTTTTGAAAGCAACAAACATAACTGGGGATTTCAACTAACTACCAGTGATAGCAACCACCAAGGGTTGGGGATTTAACACAGTGGATGGTTGCGAAATCCTGCACCAGTCTGTAGATGGTTCATCCTGTTATGATCCCATGATCTATCATTATCTACAGTGTTTCATAGTTACGAATAGTTCCCAACCGGTGCAGGATTTCTTCCACAATGATTTAAGGATCATGGTTCGTACGAATAAGTTACGGATAAAGGCTCTTCAACCATCAACAAGCACAAAAAAACACACACTAGTCATTACTATTCACTTTGGGGTACAGTAATGGCTTCAATCGTTTGAATTCAGGGAAAGTCCACAAGAAATCCTTTTTTTCTCCAACTATTGAGGTGCGACGCTAGTTCCGGTTCACTACTGCCTGTGTTGACTGGGTGACGCCATGAAGGAATTTCCACATAACTAGGTGGCAACCTCCAGCAAAAGTAAAAAAAACATGGTGAACCCGCAGGAAATGTGCTCTACATTTATTAGAAGCTACATTTCTGCGTTGTGTATTTAGGGACGGATCTGGTCCAACCCCAAGACTATCCAAAACTGTTTCAAGGTGTTCAGCCAGAAAGACATAATTAATCAGCAAACTATCTTGAACATAGTCACCGCTCAGCGGCCAGTCCCATGCAATGGCCTCTGGCCTCGAGGAAAATGCTGTCCAGTAGCAAAAATACACATCACTAGTAGAAAGATGGGATCAAAATCATAACTATGTCAAATTCATGACATATCATCTGTCCAACTCCCTGCAAAAAATGTTTTTTTGGGGGATTGTGGGCAGGCATCTTATTAGATAAACTGACCCATTAGGAACCTACTATGATAAAGGTCTTACCCATTTGGTGGTGCACATGTTGCTAGCATTGAGCCTTTCAACACATTCTCCTTCAACTGCACATGTTCATGGCCAACAATTCCCAGTTTTCATCATCAAGTCACAATGTTTGATGCTTGAAGATCGATTTCTGTCCCACAATTGGATGATGGAAACAAAACTTTGGGACGTATCTATATTCACTTGGAAAAAAAATGAAAACTCCTGGTTTCAACCCTAGCTTTTCCCTTAAAGCAATCCAATGATTCTTGGTTAAACCCTTCATTTCAGCACCAGATACCGGAAAAAGGCGCCTTAGTGGAGCTCAAAGAACCTGTGCCGCTTTCATGTTTTTTGGAAGATCGCTGAAAGATTTGTACAGTTTAGGCCGTTGACCAATTCGAAATGGGGTTATAAGATGTGAAAAGTTATACGATGTTGTAAATTAAAACTGACTACTGATATATAACTGGTGAAGGGCAGTTCCATGTATCTGTTGGAGACGAACAATCCCGGATAGATTTCGGTGATGTGAAAATAGTTGGGACATTTACATGACATTTACCAACCCCTGAAGCTTTCAAGGAATATAAACATCAACAAACTGCAGGAGATGTCATATCTTGATGACAAATGCATGCGCCCTTGAATGGAAACTGGATGGATTTCCCGCAAATCGGACTCGACTCCTCCAACATTTCCATTCGGGGCGATGGCCTTGTGGAATTCTTTGATACTGGATATGTAGTCACCATGTATAATTTCCCAATGAATCACAAAACCGGTCCAGGCAATTCTGGAGGATTCCCAACTTTCAACCGTTGATTCTGCAAAAGGCTTCGAGGTCAGAAATGATTTAGAATTTGATTGTTCATAATCCCAGTGCTACGTATAAGTTTTCCATGCACTAGCAAACAGAAAATAGATGGGACATGTGGGAATCTTATCTGCCCAAATAGATTCAAATGACGGAACTTACATTGCCATGTATACTTCCATCGCTGAAATCCTGGATTTGGTTTTCAGGAGAGAGAAAAAACAGGAGCCCCCGAAATGATGATGGTAAAACCAGGGGGTTCCAGTGATGTCCTTCAAACCAAGCCAGTGATACAATTGCCGGGCCGCTTTTTACCAGGGTTGCTGCCAAAGCCAAAAGACAATTCGGGAGACTTGGTTCAAATAAACAACTAAAATAGCTAATATATATGTATGTATATATATATATATATAGATTATAATGTTTTCTTTAGGACACAAGATCTCCAGGTAAGGTTCAGGCAGCCCTGGAAATTCATGGAATTTCCCCAAAACTTTAAGGATGTCAAAAACTGGCACGCCGTACCTCCATGCTGAAAGTTCAAGTTCAAGACCTGGGCGTGCTGTCAGTGAGGTGTTGGTCGCTTTGATGTGGAATATACTGGTTCGATTACCCTCTGGTAAACTAACATAACTATGGGAAATCACCATTTATAATGGGAAAATCCACTATAAATGGCCATTTTCAATAGCTACGTTTAATCACCAGAGGGTATATGATGGAGGTGAGATTGCAAAGTATTGGAAATTAGTAATCCATAGTCAAATCGAACCGTTTAATTTGTTTTTATATATGTTCATGACTTTTTAAATATGCTTTTGAGACACGCAGCAAAAGAGGCCCAAGTGCCTCTTAGGATCCCTCAAAGATCCACCCACAAACAAAGGCCTGCCTTGGTCAATTCACTAGGGAGGTAACCCCCAGTGAGTTCATCTGCGAGTCACATGGTACTCTCTGGTAAACTAACAGTTTGCTATTGAAAATTACCATAGAAATAGTGGATTTTCCCATGAAAAATGGTGATTTTCCATAGTTATATGTTAGTTTACCAGAGGGTACCTCCAATTGCCATCTGGTGATGCTTTGCCATGGAAAAGTATGACCTGGTCACCGACGTGAGTCGAGTGATGTAGTCACCTGAAATGCGCATGCATCCCCGTCACATGCGAAGGTCCAACAGGAGACGAAGCCTTCTGGAAGGAGCCATACGAAGGTCCAACCATAGGTGCCATAGGCCCTACCTGGAAGGTACTAAAGGCCAGGCAAAAATTGCGATGCTTCCATACCGGATTTCAAATCACCTCCGCCAAAAACCTCGTCCCGAATCTGTGAAGTCTATATCTCGGTACCCTCACAAGGTTGACGATTCCATCTTCAACCCCTGGAATACCACAAAGCTAAGTCAAACCAAACCATCTATAATTGGGTCATTTTTTCCAGAGCAAACTGTTAAATAACCAAAGAGTACATGTATTATTCTACTATATCCCCAGTCTCTCCGTACTATTCCTTATGATTTCAACTATCATGATCCTATTACTTAAAAGAACCATAAAAAATACCCCAATCCCATCGCATTAGTCGGTGGATAGGTTTCCCTCTTATTGGTGTCAATAATAATCCCCAATAATTTAGGTAGTATAAGTCCGTGTATTAACCCATCAATCAGATTCAATCAGGGTATTTTCACATGGTGAATCTTAGATACCTGCGCAAAAATCTATTTTTTAGCTGGTTAGGCTGGTTCGTACATTTTACCATTGATAGCAAACACTCAAAGTACTAAAGTATCTAACCAATGTTAACCCAGTCATGGCTCAAATAGCTCAGGGGTCAACATCACTTCAGGCTTGACACAGCGACGCTGGCATCTGAGGCCAGGACTTCCCACCCCCAAGCCTGCGCGCTCGTTTTACGCTGGGATCTGCTTGGAGAAGAACGTTTTTTTCTGTATAGCAACTCGCCAAGATATGGGGGTTTCCTGAAATGGAGGTATCCCAAAATGGATGGTTTGTAGTGGAAAATCCTATTAAAATGGATGCTTTGGGGGTACCCCTATTTTAGGAAACCCCCATATAGAAAGTAACATGTTTGACAAAAACAGTTTTTCAAGAAAATGGAGTGTTGCATGGTGCTACCATACACCATACTTCCGGGGTGTATACCAAACAATGAACACTTTGCTGGAACGTCCAAATGTCTGGTCATAAGAGATTGACATCAACATTTGATGCATGACGACAAGATGAAAGGTATACCTTTCTCCTAACCACTTTTTGACGTGTTGTTGTTTTTTTTTGGGTGCGCGGCTGTCGTTTTGGTACCAAATGCTGATTTATTTGAGTTCCCCGCTTGTACACCGAGTTCCTTGCTAGTACTCCCAACAGTGTGACCCAAATCCACGAAAAATTGCCTGGAGTTCATGAAATTAATACCTACCATAAACCCAACAGTTGTTGGAGTGATGTTTACCAACTTAGCCAACGAACTGAGGCCCCGTCCTGCATGATATAGAGGTTTCTTAAAATGGGGGTACCCCCCAAATCATCCATTTCTAGATCGGATTTTTCATTGTAAACCATCCGTTTTGGGGATCACCCATTTTAAGAGACCTCCATATCTCTATGTCATAATCCTCACATGGACTCCTTCATAGAGCTCCCACCTCGGGTTTATCCTTCTCCGACTCAGGGGAATGGTTGCCATCTTCCAACCTGGGATGGTTGATCGAATCGAAGCAAGGGGGCCGTTTAAAATTCCCTGTTTTCCCATCTCATGATACTAGCTGGTTGATAGGTTCCCCTAAATATGAGCAAATTATGGCTTAGTTCATAATCCCCAATAACCCAGAGAGGAAATTCATAAAACATTACAAATTAATGAAAACGGCCATTTTGAATGGTTCACATGGGCAGGACATTGGGATGTCAAAGATTCAGAGGCCCACCCACGTTGTGACTCCTGAGCATCATAAACCCTAGAAGATTCCCTCAATACTTATCCAGAATCCACAACAACCCACAATCATCTGCACTAATCCATGTGTTTTTCCTGTTGTATTTAATCAACCCATTTTTGTTAGACGATAGTATCTAATTATATATATATATATATATTTAAATATATATATATATATATCTACCATAGACCATAGTTGGTTTCGATCATAATTAGAGTTGGAGTTTATTTCAGCGTTAGCTATGATTACTGTATCATACTGTATCTTTGATTTGCTTAAGGACCACCACTTAATAGTAATGACAGTAATAATACGCGCAAACCCCACAGTTCGCCCACACATCATTTAAGGGCATCTTCAACATGTCTCTAGGGTATCATTAAAATCCCACTCCCGTTAAACTTTGATGTTCAAGGGAATCTTCAACATGTTTCTAGGGTATCATTAAAATCCCACCCCCGTTAAACTTTGATGTTCAAGGGAATCTTCAACATGTTTCTAGGGTATCATTAAAATCCCACCCCCGTTAAACTTTAATGTTCAAGGGAATCTTCAACATGTTTCTAGGGTATCATTAAAATCCCACCCCCGTTGAACTTTGATGTTCAAGGGAATCTTCAACATGTTTCTAGGGTATCATCAAAAACCCACCCCCGTTCAACTTTAATGTTCAAGGGAATCTTCAACATCATGATGATGATGATGATGATGATGATGATGATGATGATGATGTTGTAACATTCACCGCACGGGTCCCCTAGCCGTGCGTGGCAAGATGATAGGACGGATCATTNGACATGTGCATTTCGTCCCACAAAACACAGTGTTTTTTGACGTTCCGAAGCGTCGTCGGAGTGGGCGCGGGCAAACTGTGGGGTTTGGCCGTAATAATACTAATAATAATAACAATAATGATATAATACATGTATATACATATATACATATGTTCCCTATTCCCTGAGTAGTGGATTTCCCATGAAAAAAATCTTCAGTAAATCTATATAGGATTATTGTCAATCATGGTCCATCCATGTTCATGGATTTAGAACCCATAGTGGCGTACCAGTTCCTTAGGTCTAGGATGTCCAGGGAGGAGCAAGCAGTTTTTTTCAACCGCTGTGGTCCATGGGACCAGTTTTTTCCCCAAAGAGGCTACTCCCATCCCCTGAATCTTGTTGTTCTATTCAAAGCATCTACCAAATGAGGCTCCCACTTATGTTTGTTGGTTTTAAAAACCTATCAAAACTGTACAATTCTATAGTTGTGATATATATATATATTATATCTACCAAAAACCCATAGATATCTAAACTGCAGTAGTTATAAACCAAGCTATCTAGAAGGCCTCTCATTGTAAGGAACTAAATTGACTTTGATATAGAGGACATACAACCATCCTCTGGGCGGGTCATCTCATCCCACCCCATTGAGCCACCAAAATGAAGAACAATGAAAGATTGAAAGGGGGAAAGGATGACCATGGATGTTTGAAAATCGTGAAATATCGTGAAAATATCGTGAACATGTATATACAGGTTCCAACAAAAAACAGATGATTAGCTATAACTATAATTCATGAGATTATCTCTGGTTGTGGATGTGTGTCGGAGGGCACAAGTGAATAACATCTCAGACGAGATCACTCGTGTACACACAACGGGGAAAAATATGAGGAAACCTTGATGGTTGGTGGTTGAGCAATTCAAACAACCTCAAAGATTTTCTGTCACTTGGGGCGTCCTAGGTCCAAGGTGACATCGAAACCTTGGTGAAACCTGACACAGCAGGTGAATGAATGCTTCATCCCCCATATGGCCAATAGAAACCCTTTCAAATGGCAAATGGATAGAACCTAGAGCTACCCGCAAAACAATAGAAAGTAACATCATACTAAAATTGGTGATGAATTGATGGTCCTTTTCCATTTTGTGGTGGTTCTTTTAAAACGGAACTCATCATCAACATGCTGACCTTAACATAGGGGTTTCATTACATGTTTAACAACATACCCTCCTGTAATCAAACAGTGCAATGGGAAATCCGCCATTTAGTTCGATGATTCTTCCCGACCATCGTTAGCCTTCATTTGTGGATGATTTTCCAGCAGGCCACGTTTCATTACCAGAGAGGGTCTATAGCGCCGCGCTCGCCCAGCCACATATGATCCACTTGCAGCGGCAAGGGAGGCACCGGTGGCAGCTCTTCGAAAAGGTTTAACCTCAATTTTGTTGGTTTCAGCTGAGGGATTTAGCCCAAACAACTTGGGTTTTTCATGGTTTTACAACCTGGTTTGATGGGAAAAACCCTGGTTCACAATGGGTAATGATAGTGAGTCATTTGTTCTTCAAGTAAATATTGCCTGGGATGATGATCATATATACTTCCAAATGAATGCGTGTGTTCTCCAGATTTCTCCAGCCATCCATGCTTACTTACCACTGACTGAAGGGGCCCAAGATAAGTAATAGGATATTGTTGTGGAAGTAGGGTGCCTAAGGTTTGTGTTGGCTAGATCCCTGTATATACCATCAGCAACATGGACCCACAAATTTGTAGGTTTTTTTTCGAAAACCCGGTTTTTCCATTCTCAAAAAAACTGGTTTTTCGGAGTGTTGATCGGCATTGTACATGATTTCATACATTACGTATGGTAACCTTTTGGGATTGCTATGGAATGATGACCCTTGTCTCGAAATAGTGAAAACATGTGATAACTGAATCACCNTCATACATTACGTATGGTAACCTTTTGGGATTGCTATGGAATGATGACCCTTGTCTCGAAATAGTGAAAACATGTGATAACTGAATCACCCAAATGTCTCAAAACCTGAATGGAACAAAATGTGCCTAAAATCCCACCAAAGGAGAATAGTTGTCTTGTTAGCGTGTTTCTTACCTATTTCAGATGGAATACCGCAATTCCCAGCCTAGAATTTTTGATTTTTGGAGTTTCCGGCCGGAAATTTTCTATTTCTGGAAATTCCGNATTTCAGATGGAATACCGCAATTCCCAGCCTAGAATTTTTGATTTTTGGAGTTTCCGGCCGGAAATTTTCTATTTCTGGAAATTCCGGCCGGGAATTTTTCTATTTCTGGAATTTCCGGCCGGGAATTTGAAACTCCCGGCCGACCTGTTTTTCCGAATTTTGATGGGAAATCCTAAAATATCGCGATTTTATCGGATTTTCGATGGGTATTGCATAGATTGTTTGGGTCCACCATGAAAAACCCATATTTTACCCAACCTAAGCCGTACTAAACCCATAATTTTCCGATACTAAGCCCATATTTTGGGAATCCTAAAAAAAACAAGTTTTTGAGAACCCATAATTAACCCATACTAACCCATACTAACTCAGAAATTAGTGGCTGTGACGCTGAGTTTTTCGACTCAGTGTAAAGGACACCGCATATGAACCCCAATTATACCAATGCCGAAAATGATCCATGCCCGACATTCAAGCATGCTTGGATACATCATGCTGTGTGTTTTGATTTTCTGCACTTTTAGCTAATTGAATATGACACTTTTGGACGCAGCACATTTCTGAACAAAGTTGGGCCATCACTACATATCCGCGATAGTAATCTTTTGCTGGCATAACGANTAATTGAATATGACACTTTTGGACGCAGCACATTTCTGAACAAAGTTGGGCCATCACTACATATCCGCGATAGTAATCTTTTGCTGGCATAACGAATCAGATCCAATTCTGACTTGAAGAGCGCCCGCAATTGGAGAAAACCTACTTAGCCCGATGGTATTGATCAACTACTTGCTGAAACCCAACAAGTAAATCAAAAAGACAAACAAATACTTGATTCTTCTAAAAATTACACAAAATCATTGAAAATCAAAAACCCGTTTTTTCTCCCAAGAACCCGGTTTTTTAGAATGGGCCTACAATTTCGCGGGTCTTTGTAGCTCTAGGTATATATATATATATATATGTGTGTATATATATATATACTACACCAATTCTAGTAGTTAGAGGGGGCGGCATTGTCGGGGGGAATTAACCCTAACCAACAAAAAATAACGCATAATTTTCGAGATGCCACTAAATCGGGATTTACATGTCAAGAATTGATGGTGCAAAACCAACAATACAAGGCTTTACGTTGATTACTAATATTACTACATGGAAATATGTGGAGATAACGCCATGATATGGTTACCAAACATTCTATCTGGATACTTTTGGGGTATGAGGTATGTTAATTTAATGGGATATGTAGAACCCACATTGTAATGCCATTTCCTTGTGAACAAGTTTTTAGATTGTTAACAATTCAGGATGAAAAGTGTAAAAGCAGAGATGTGTAAATATACATATGCATGGATGATGCAAAAATGTGTGTATATATACATATATATCTGTAAACCATGTATATGCTTTATTGTATGATACATATAGGAACAATGATGCACACATATGCGCACATATATTTATATATATATATATATTGAAATATACGTACGTAATTGCATATTGATATCTCATTGTGTCATACAGTAGTTGAATATATTTCAATATATGTACATACAGAATTCATGCAAACATGTGTGTACAAACATATGCGTCTAAATAAGAAGTAAACAAACGAAAATGTAGACGCTCCTAACTGTAATGCATGATGCATCAAAAGCCATGCGTAGCAACACAATGAAAAACATGCTGAAAAACAAGCACATAGCAGTAAGCGGGCAACAAGCCACATTCCTAATTCCAGGAGCCATACCATGCACAGCTAAGAGTTGTGTCAGAGGCCGTCTTCTCCGAGACCCCGGCAATTTCAGCTTGGCGTCGCCCTCAATGCCCTCACAATGCCCGGGAGATCAACTCTATGTCCCCATGGGCGGCTGGTCAAATTTCAAGAGCTTCGCTTGGCCCGGGCAACCAAGCGCAGGTACCATCAAATTAGGATGCGCGGCGACTGGTGCACTTAAAGCCTTTTTACCAAGCATAAACAATTAAATAATGTGCGGTTATTATATGGTTGTAGATGGGGGTATATTTCCATCAAGGAGGTTATTTCATGGACTTATCCCTGGTATTTCGGGCCATAGCCCTGGGTTCCTCAACTGAACGCATCAATGGTGCGCTGCCCTGACCTTCGGTCCTCAAATGGTGCGGTTCCTGTGCGGATCGAAATGGGCGTTCGCCGCCAGCAGCGGGCCGCTCCAGGCCAAGGGACGGATTGTGGCCGTTTTTCGTGGCCAGCATCGTGCTGCGGGTTGTTGGGCCATGGGTTTGTCTCAAAATGATGTATCCCTAAACTCAATCACTGGATTGGTTTAAGGGAAAATTTGCAGGAAACCTCTTTATTTGATGGGAAAATCCATGGTTTCCTGTAAATTTTCCCATTAACCAATCCAGTGACTCAATGGTTCATGCTCATGATCCCTATGAAATGGCGTTTATTGGGGGGTATACCCTATTTGCAGACACACCTATTTCAACCGATGGGAAAGGACTAGGATGCGCGAAAGCTTGGGTCTCTTCTAAGCAGGAGACCTAGCTAGAGGGATGAAATCAAGGTTGTTGGCTATAGTGGAAAATGCATCCTCCAGGTAACAGCATAACTATTAGGCACAACATGTGCTTCAGCCGGCAAAATTTTGTGTTCAACAAACGAGAAAATGGGTTCAACCAGCAACAAATGTAGGCTATTGAAATACACAAAAATTATGAAAAATTGATCTTACTAGTACCACTAAAAATAGACCATGTCGACTGTCGATCCATCACTGTTTTTTCCGGTGGATCAAAATCCAAGACCCAAAGAAAACCAGAGATTTTGGCCACACACTCCTCATCCAATGAGGTGCCCATTGAAAGTGATTCACTCCCCTCACTGGCTACAGACATGGTGGTGGACGTAAGAGAATGTACCCTCTGGTAAACTAACATAACTATTGAACATGGCTATTTATAGTGGATTTTCCCATTAAAAATGGTGATGTTCCATAGTTTTTTGTATGTTTACCAGAGGGCAAGAGATTCCTCCACTTCAGACCAGTCACACCTTCAACACACCGTGGGCAAAAACAGTTCGAAGTCGCGAAGAAAAAACAGTTTGGAACTGAAGAGCACCATGGTGGAACTATTTGATGTTTGATATACCCTCTGGTTATGACTAACATAGCCATGGAAAATCCCTTATAAATGGAGGTGTTAAATGGTTTTAATGGGAATATCATCCCAAATTAGCCAATTTTCCATGGCTATGTTAAATAACCATAGGGTACAGGAAACCAGGTTTTTTTTCCCATGAAATACAGGGCTTTTCTGTAAACTTTCACTTGGACCAATCATGACCAATCCACTTTAACATTTGGGTTTTTAAACCTGTAGTTGCGAGGAGAATCACATGTGTTCGCAGCTCCTGCATCAATCTATCTCAGTCAACTGTCGGTGGGAAGGTCCGAGTTGTGCTGGCGTGTTGACACCAAACGGAAGTCCTACTGTTGGGGTGGATATACTACGATATACAACGATCTATATGATCTATATCTACATATATATATATACATATAATGTGAAGAAAACAAGTTTTGTTTTAAAATAGGGGACCTTACAATCTAGTGGATAACCATCCTTTTCCCCAGAAATGTTGTCTCTGGGTGTAATCACCATTTCTACCTGCGGCAGGGTGTTCAACTAGTCACCACAAAAATGATGCAGCCAGTCCAAGGACCTCCAATACATGCTGAGAAACCGTACTCAACCTTGTGACCATGAGGTTTGATGTAGTTTGATGTATTTGATCACAAATACTAGGTAAACATTTCACTGGTTCCGAAAAATATTAAGGGATATGCCAAAATTTCCATAATATATATATATATATATATGGTCAACAGCTGTTACAGCATCTTATATCAACCCCTAACTCCAGATTCTGAACACTTGGGGCCACATTGAGATCCATGAGTGACTCATTTCTGGGGGATTGAAACACGATGTTCCTTTGGCACTCCGGTTTTCCTGCTCAAAATCTAAACTGTGAAAAGCTGGAGGAACAAAACCTGACGCACCTAGCCGTGGACAACCCGTGGAGAAATGGTGGAAACACATGATTTTTATTGTGGTGTTCGACACTTAAATCAGTTACGGAGAGACCAGACTTCCTGGTTTGCTCACCATTTCCAGGAAAAGTGTTTCAACAAAATGTTCAAGAAATTGCCTGTTTGGTCGATGTTGGGTCGTGTTCCGAACCTTGAAAATCGCTGGAGTTCGAAGGACTCCGGACTCCAGGGCTGATACTGGGAAACATCAAATGTCGTATGCTGGTCCTCCAGGTATCAGTTTGCAATCCAGTAGTGTGCCCAATGTGATAATATTGCCCTTTCACAGCTGAATGCCCAAGACCCAAGATACCCTTTTGATCCACTTTGGGTTTGTTACTAAAACGGTCTTTGACAAAAGGCCCGACTTATGAGCGTCTGTGGACTTCAATGGTGACAAGCCAATCGTCAGCTACACCTACCTCCAACACCGATTGCTACCATCCCATCAGAAGATATCAGAAGCATGGAACAAAACTAAAGTACTCCGTGGGGCCCCAATTCGTTGGATAAGTTGGTTTCGAACTCCAAGAACTGTTGGGTTCATGGTAGATTTATGTAGATTTATCCAACCATTGAATATAACGGGGGTAGCATCAACCAACAAACATCCACCTGAGGGGCACCACCGGAGGTATAGTGATCGCTTCACACAAAACCCACGAGTCAAGGACTTCAGTATGTCCAAAGTCAGGATAGATCTAGATGGTCAGTTTCTGACATGCACTGAACCCAACATAACCTAAACTCCAACAGCTCAAGAATAGCTCAAGAACGGCTAAGAACGGCTCAAGAACAGCTGAAGAATCTTAACAGAGGTCTGAAGACTATGTCCAGATCTATGTGATATAAGCGATATCCATACAAGTGGCAACGCAGTTGGTGGTTCAATATCACCTGGAAGTTTGTGAAAATGCAAGCAGGTGCCCAAAGTTGGGTGATGTTGCGTCATAACCAACACTACCCCATGTGATATATCTATCGTCCATAAACTTCGGGCCCCTAGTGGAGTTCTAAACCCGAACTGAGCTAACGAACTGGAGCCCCATGTTCGTGATCCGCAAGGCGGTTTAGTTTCACCCCATGAATATTGTACTCTAGTTTTATATCTACCATAAACCATGGGTACCCATAGAATTCACCCAGTTCTGTTCACCAACTTTGCTGAAAATGGAGTATACGCCCCAAATGGATTCCAAATGGAAAAAATTAATCCGAAAATGCTGATCAACCAAAAGACTTAAATCTAGGGCTACCATATCATTGCCAATCTTAGATACCTTACAAAAAATTAGATTTTTAGCTGGTTAGTAGATATTCCCATTCATAGTGCGCGGCGTACGGATCCAAGCTCCCATTCATAGTAAAAGACTAAAGTACTAAAGTATCTAGCCAAGGTTGGGGATGATTTTCAGACCAACCAATGTCAATTCTGTCAATGGATGAATAATGGCCATTCACAAACCTGAAATCAGGCTATTTTGGGATAGTTGCCAGAATCCCGCAGCAGAATCTCTCCGGAAATCAGACATGGTAATAAGACATATCATCATTCAAGGTGGATTTTTTCAGCCATAAACCTCCATTTAGTTGGGGGATTTCCATTTGCCACGTTTGACTACCGGAGGCTATCCGGATAGTTTTAATATCCCCAATGGATGGCATGGAGAAGCGGCGTCTTTCAGAAAGCGCCTTCTGCTCCAGCAATTCTGCCATGTCCACTGCCAGCAAACGATCTGCCTCGCGCTGAAATCAAGGTTGTCTAAATCTTTGATGGATTTCCCGTTGGGTTTAAACTAACAAAGCTATGGAAAATCCGAATTTAGTTAGATGATCTAGCTAAAAAAATGTGATTGTCCATAGCTATGTTAGTTTGCCAGAGAGTAAGGGAACGTTACAGAAAATCGATTGGAACCATCATGTCTTAAATGTTTACTCCCAAAATGATGTCATTGTTTCCTGCAGAATCTCTCTTCAACCCATTTTGGGAATCATGAAGCGATTGGTGGACAAACATAGTATCAATGTTAGTAAGTGCGACCTCAACCGAAGCCTTTTCAGGGATTCTGAATCATTATCAATCATGAACTATATGGGTTTGTGTATACACCCAAGAGATAGTAAAATCATGCAAAAATAGACGTTTCCAGCCATTTTTGATGCCCCGTGGTTCACAATAAATTCGGCAGTGGGGTTTTCACCCGAAACTACCACTGTGACATATTCCAACAGTCACCAAACACTTTGACTTCGTTGAGGAGACTATACCTAAGTGGGTAACTAAACTCACATACCGTGGATGGAAGAAATCCTGCACCAGTTGGTGATTAATCTCATTATAGTCGCATTAAATCCCAGTGTTTCATAATTACAATGAATATCCCTTGATCAATATGAATTGCCATTGTATATTTACCATCAAGTACCAATAGTTACCAACTGGTGCAGGATTATTGCCAACAAGCTGGTGCCGATCCCCCCCCCAAGTCTAAGTTGGTTTATATCCCCCTTATCAACCCAAGCTGATGGAGTTATAAACCCATGTAGCTAACTATGGGGAACCACGTTGAACTGTTCATCCACAGTACCTCACTTTTTCGGACTTTTTCGGTGCAGGCCGCATCGCCTGAGCTAAATCGTCTCGAGCTGACTTCAAAATGTCCAGCAACCTGGGGAAGGGATGCAGCAAGGTAAGGGCCCAGTGATGTGTGTTGGATTAGTTTCACCCAATAAAAACTATACAGCTATATCAAGTTACCTACCATAAACCATGCCAAATCATAGAAGTCACCTACTTACCTTCACCAACTTAACTATTCTTTGGGGGCCTCACATTGTAGGATTCGTCCGTAGATAATCTGGTTGCTGGTTTCGATCCCCTGAATATGAAAACCGTTGGGGATCATCATGGCAGATATAGTTGAAAATAAAAATGAAACGAGAAACCTGCAATCTATTTACGGATTTATGGATGGTAAATCAGGTATATTGAAAGCCATATTGAAACCCATTGTCTAAAATGATCCGGTTGAATCTCAAATCAACATTTATCAACGGTATTGATCCATCAGATCCATTACTACGAATCTTATTGCTACAATAGATAATCACCATGCACTTCGGAATAGCCCATGTGGCTTATCATCCTTACCTTCATCCCGTGTTTATGGCAAATCAAGTATAGGGGGCAATACTTTTCTACCACATTTACGGATCTATGACGTGTTTAAGGACAGCATCCTACACCCTTACCGCACTACTGCGGTTTCTGTTGGAAAGTGTAGGGCACGCGACCATGGGATAGGGGTCTCATTCATGGGATCCACTTTTAGCGCAAGACTGGATACAAACCCCAACTATAACTGAGGCATGGCTATCCCCCAAGATGAAAATTGATTCAGAGCATAACATGATGTACCACTGAAAATGCATGAACGTGCCATATCCACCAGTGAAAAGCGGTCGTAAATGGGACTTCCAAAGGGATTAATCGTATACCCCGCTTATACTAAACCAGGTTTAATGGGTGTATTCAATCTTATGGGAACGGGAGTATGTATGTCTGCAATTGGTGGTAAATTGAGAAGATCTTCATAGACACTCACTCAAGAGGTCAATCCAATCATCTCGATCCTTCCTTCGAGCCAGCAGCTGGGCGGCACATTTCTCTGGTCTTTGTTGTGATATTGAATTTCCAAAGCAAATTCAAAAGACTTCAGATTCATTCTGATTCATGATTTATGGGTGGTGTGTTATTTTTTGTTTACCTTGCGGCGTCATGCCGCAAGATAGTTTCTGAAGAATTCCCAACCTAGTCTTAGATCTGGCTGGATCCTCAGCCAATATATATATATATAGTGGTACTGCATGTATACATATACATAATCATCTATACCTACATATATATATATATATACATATCAGTATGTATATATATATGCATATATATATATATGTAAGTGTATGTATATATATATATATAGGTACATATACAATATAAATACGCTGTATACACATGTACATATATATATATATAATTATATATATGAGATATTTCGACTCACCTTATTTCAACCACTCTTCCACCCCCAATCTCCAGATATTTCTCACCACTTCCCCCGGATTTGTCGATCCAAGGGACGCCAGCAAGGCATTCCGAAAGGCCGTGGAGCCGCCGTGGGCTGAAGCGCACAGGCGACTGAGCCTTGAAGCACTTCGTTGGGAAAGTTGTTGGTTTAGGAAATGATATTTACATTATATATGTTACTTATACGTATACATTATATAGTATTATATATATGCATGTATATATTACTTATTATATATATATATACATTACTTATAAATTATGTATTCATTCTATCTCTATCATATAATATATGTATAGCTCTTTTCGTCAAAACCCTGATACCTGGATGGTACCCTAAATCATAGCTGGCTTATGGATGTGAATAAACCCCCAGTCATATAGTAATTTCGTAGGTTTTGACCCATCCCTATGTTAGGAAGTCGTGTTTCAAACAATGTTGCCTTGTTTTTTTTTGAAATAAGTTTATATGTAAAAGTAATAGTTGTTTTTTTGTATTTGGCAAATAAGTTGGTTTACGAAAGCTGGTTGGGATTCCTTCATGTTAGGAAGTGGGCCATGGTGGGATATACTGGCATGTAATAGGGATAGACTGGTAAGGATAGGTGGCAATGGGTCGTAATAATGGGTAAGGGGCAATAGTGGGATTTGTTCTTTTTGGAAAGAAGTTGGTTTAAGAAATAACCCCACTGGTGGCTATGATCTACCTATACTTGCTTGAAGCAACCCTGATACATGATGCTAAATCCCCACAATATCAACCAACAGCTGTCTAAATTCCCCCAATACATGAATATTAATCAATTGAGTGAAATCGCCATCCCCGCTATATCCCCATTCTACTTCCATGTTGTTGGTGAAATCACCATGTTTGATGGTGAAACCACCATTTTTGATGCTTGAATTTGCTGAAAAATCATCAATTTTGATGGTTAAATCACCATTTTTGTGAGTGAAATCACTATTCTTGTTGGGTACTTTTCTTTTTTGGTGGTTTATATAACCCTTGGAAACCAATTTGGCCCTGGCAACAAACTTCCTGGGGCGTCCTGACAACTTGGTTCCTCGCTTCAGTCGTGCCAGGCGCGTCTCAGGGCCTTTACTTTGCGCCTGGCGAAGAAATGCGAAGGAATCAATTAGTGGATTGATTTAGGTGTGTCTGAAAATATTGTATACCCTACTTTTAGCAACTAAAGAATAGGGAATATGAGAAACCATCTAGATTTGGGGTCCACTATTTTGAGACAAACCCATTTCAAGGAAATTCTTCGGGATATCAGGATGTGTTTTTTCTGTTGAATATAGAGGTGTCCTGTAAATTGTCCCATCGTCCAATCATAGGAATCAGTTTCGAGGAGCACTGGTGAGGGATCAAAAGTTCCAGAGGTGATGATTTAAGCCAGATTAGATTTATTCATTGGATTGGTTGAAGGGAAAATCTACAGGAAACCATTGATTTTCCCATGAAATATAGGGCTTTCCTGTAAATTTTCCCTTAAACCAATCCAATGATTTATGGAGGTTAGATTTCGCAACCAATCCAGATCTGAAAACCAAGAGAGGGCGGGCCGATTTCAATCAGAATCCTGGCTGGTTGGTGGTTGAAAAACCCCACTGAAAAGTATGCTTGTCAATGAGATCATCATCCTACAATGTGGGGCCCCCGAGTGATGCTTGTTGGCTGATAAACCCGATGAATGCTCTATATATATATATAACTATATTATATATATATATATATTAATATTAATAATCATAATCATAAAAATAATAGTAATAGTAATAGTAATAATTATGATGATAATAATAATAATGCTAATATATGTGTCTCATGGATGTCACACTGTTCTCAAACAGAACCGCTTGTTCACCAGGGAAACTTGACAGGTCCTTATTCAGGATCAGCTGCTCTTCCACCTGCGCATTGAGCTTGAGATATAGTAAGATATCTCTGTGCACCTGAAGCTGTCCTCGGTGGTGCTTTTCCCACACATGTAGCAAAGGCTCTGCGAGGTATTTACTTTCGGCAGCCTTGCCCCGAAGTTTCGGGTGTTTTGAACTTTTCTTCTTGAACATGCTGAGGCGGTTCAAGTACTTGAAGCGAACAGGAGTGTTGCGAGCTTTGTAGCATTGAAGAATCTCCGACCAGACAACATTCAAATTCCGCTCTGCTGTACCCGGGAGACAATGATGGACCAAGAGAATCAGAATTGATCTGAACATCTGCATGTCGTGCCCTCAGGTACTTTGCGTGCATCCAACGCAAACCATGATTTGAGACCAAAAACAAAACACCAAAGCGCAAAAAAGACACCAAAGCACAAAAATGACGGCAAATCTGTGTCACAGGAATTCGATCAAAACGAGGAACCGCCCAAAAATAACGTCTTTCGGTGGACCTAGGTATATATTGGCCATAAACCGTAGAATTCACCTACTTATGTTCACTAACTTGGCTATCGTTTGGGGCCCCACATTATAGGTAGTATGGAAAAACATATTTCAAACCACTGACCAGATATGACTACCATCCCCTAACATAGAACCTGAAAACGTTCTTGGGGGGGTATGCAGACCTGTAATATTGTAGGGTACTGAAGTTAAACTGTTTCAAACATAACATATACTGTAGATACGATACCAGGAATAACAGTTTAAGGGTTTCACTGTTTGACTTGACAATGATTGGCTAGCTGCAAAATATGGATACAAGTTGATACAACCATGACCTTTAAGAAAACCGTTTCAAAGAATCGTTGGTCAAACCTATGGTACCCCAATAATATGGGACAACAATCTATGGTCCCCCACGTCTAAAGCCGTAGTTTTGACACCATACCCATGTGTTGATGGCAAAAGTACATGGTGGCTCTGGAAATAATTGACAAATACCAACCCAGCATCTGATTCATGGCTAAATTCATTGAAATAGTTGGATAATTCAACAACCAAGGAAAGAGGATGCAATTTGGCTACCTCATAGGGATTCCGATTCTCAGAGGGACCTTCCGGGTGGGGTAAAAATGGAAAGGAAGCGTTTCTTAGATCCAGCTGGTCGATGGGCTCGTCATGTTGAAGTAGGGATGGTGAAGTAAGAAATCTCTGCAATCACACGCGGCAAAAACTGCAGTGGCTCACACAGCGGGTACCAACACAACGAATTTGATTTCACCAACGTAACAAGGGATATCCCGTTTCCAGCGTCAAGGACTTTTGAGCAATAGTCCGTAGGCAGGAACGTAAACTTCAGCCATTGAGAATGGGACAAGCGGGTAATGAGATGACACCTGACTATCTTAGCATATCATTAGCATATCTAGCGATACCTTGGGAGCATGCAGTCAAGATCAATGAGAATCTCAAGCCCTGCCAGATATCTAAAAATATATAAAAAACATCCATTGTATCTGGAGTTCAACCTCAGCTGCTCAAGAGAAATTGGGAGTCGTTGATCACCTTTTCATAGA
This sequence comes from Symbiodinium sp. clade C Y103, assembly GCA_003297045.1. Classification (NCBI taxonomy): domain Eukaryota; class Dinophyceae; order Suessiales; family Symbiodiniaceae; genus Cladocopium; species Cladocopium sp. clade C. The sequence goes on along the minus strand of BGPT01001432.1, from coordinate 68,260 downwards.
TCAATGCTCTTTTGAGCTCGATTTACCAGGAAATTTAGGGATCCCTGTAGCTCCTTGGCTCCCCCAAGATCAATGGCAAGCCATCACAGAAGACGACACAAGTGGCGAGGCAAAGCAATTTGGACGTGGACCACCCCGAAAATCCAAAACTTCTGCAGCAAGTTTAGAGGTTTTCCTTTACAACCTTCAGGGTGCCCGAATTCTATACTCTATATACTCTATTCTCTTTCAATACGGACAGGTTTGGACATGTTTGGACCTTCATAGTAGACTTATCGAAGAAACTGAGTCGACCCCAAAAAAACTGGGCCGCAGGGACAGGCGCTGTGTTGATGCTTCGCACACTCGACCGGGGGCTGGAACCTTGGGAGCTCATGGAAAAATGGGACCCAACCCAACGGTATGCTGGTGGAGAACCCAACCCTCACAAAAAAGATGTTGTTCTGATGTTGTTCTATCATTTCTCGGGGTGCTGAGTTTTGACCAACCAAATTTTGGTGTCTCATCTTTCATTTTGAAGAAGTTTAGTTGAGATTGCGCCGCATTGGATCTTCAACTTTCGGGTGCCAGAAAAAGAAATCTGCCGTGGTTGTGGGCAAACATGTATAGAGTGGAGCCTGGAAACCATGACAAAAGTCCTATGGCAAAAGCAATGGGTTTGTGGTGGTTTGAAGGTTGACTTAAAACATCTTAAAACATCCCCAAAATGTGTTTAACCTAACACATGGTCATGGCCATGATTCAAGGGAATAAGGAAGACATCGCTGTGCATGGGCAGCCTTCCGTGTTAATATCATTGGCTTGACTCCTCTTTGCCCTGTCAAGCAACACCAGGTTGGCACAAATGATGATAACTTTCGCGCCCCCATGGGTATATTTGGCGTCGTCAGCACTGATCCCCACAGGGTTGTGTACAGCCAATTCAACCGCTGGATGGAAAGGCTTGAACTCTGACCATCTCTTCCAAAATTGTTTGATGGCATCTGGGGACACATAGAACCGACGGTTTTCAGCCAGCGAGTTGAACAATTCATGTGGAAGAAGCATTGGAACTCTGATAGTTGTAGTCTTATCACGATGGTGCGGGTCTTTGCAAGGAACTTGCACCAAATATACGGTTCCTTAAAAAGAAGGTCATACTTGAAGCAACAAAAATAGATGGTGGGAACCAAAGCAAATTGAAAACTCAACAAACACACACACACACGTATGTATATATATATGTATATATATGTATACATATATATATATATATATATGTATATATATATATGTATATATATATATGTATATGTATAGATATATATGTCTATGTATAATTATGTGTATATATTTGTATATATATATATATATATATTATGTATTTTCGCATGGATCTTCTTCGCATTCTTCTTCGACTTCAGAGCCCGGACACACGTTTTGGTCTTGCATCTTTTCAGCACCACAAAAGGCTTCCTGGACTCCAAGGATTGGCGGGCCTCCGGCGAAAGCTTCAGCCATGATATGGCACCGCTTCGCCGCTGCACCGCAACTTGGGATGAGCGCACTGCGAGTGGCATGCTAGGCTCTGAGCTTCCAAAGGACTGATTGGGTCGCATCAGCAGCCCAACTTTTCACACAATGGCTGTGGTTCAAAATTGGGAACCCCTCAAAAATGGATATCCTCTGGTAAACCAACACTTTGCTACCGAAAATCACCCTTTGATTTGACATGGGTAGATCAACCAAAAATTGCAATTTTCCATTGCTATATTAGTAACCCAATAATCAATCATCCCAATTTTGACATAAATGGGTGCTATAAACCCTCCAATATTGGAGGTTTATTCATGGGTTTTCCGCATTAAACATCGTACTTAAAATATCAAGTCTACAAACAAAATGTGCCAATTTCTCTTGGAACCCCATGAAATTTCCCAAAGATCTTTGTACCTGCCCGAGGCGGCGACTTTCTTCCATCACCAGAGGGTCAGACACTTCCATGTCCTGAGGATGAGTCCCGGGTTACCCTGGAACTACAAGTTTTTGCTTGTCCCGAACGCCAAGGTTTACCATGGATCTGTCTCTGAACGGTCTTCACGTGGGAAAGCCAATTTCGTAAACCATCCCCAAGTTTGAGGTTTATGAAATTGGAGTAAATTGGGTATACCCCTAGAAATGGGATTGTGTAAAGTGGCCCCCAAATGGATGGTCGATGGGATGGTTTATCATCGGAGGATCAGGTAGTGTGTGGGATTATACCTGACACTTTCCATCTGGTAGAAGGTGGGGTGGAATGGTTGGCCCATCCTCATCCATCCTCACCGATGGATGATATTCTGTAACTCTCTGTGCGTAATGCTGGGTCAAAACCGTGGACAGAACTTTTTTGGATACCCTCTGGCTATGTAACGTAGCTATGGAAGATCACCCTGCTTAAGCAAATCATCATAAACAATCTACAAATGGGCCATTTTCCATGGCTATTTTAAATAATCGGAGGGTATCCTTCACAGATTCTTTCAGTATGGATCTAAATTCGCAGGACAACGTGAAGGTTCACGTTAGGAACTGCCTGAAAAATATATTTGCCAACACTTTAACTGGGGATCATCTTTGCAAGTAGTAACCAAGAACGGCAGTGTTTGCGAAACGGGGAAGTTGTGGCCACTACAGCAACAGAAACCGCAAAATCCAAAGGGATATGGAGAAAAAAAAGGAGATACCACTGCACACCAAAGTGGCTTGGTGTTCAACCAAATTGGAGAGTCAAAAACTGAAATTTTGAGTCATCCCCAATCCCCACAATGTCCAACACACAAAAAGTCGTCATTCTTGGCTGGTCAAATCTCCATGTTGTTTGCCAGTGAACTCCGATCTAAATACGAGAATCATCTATGCATTAAATCATGGATTTTCCATTGCAATGTTTGATTACCGGAAAGTATACATATATGTATGTGTATATATATATATATATCATCATGGTTGGTGAATGGGGGATTCCCATAGTTGATCATCATAATCCGCAATACATTAGGTAGTAAACCCACTGTAATCATCAACCAATCATCACTTCTGGCTTATAGTTATATCCCAATAGTTTTGATGGTCAAAATTCCCATGAATTTAAATTATGGTTGATGCTCAAAACCTCTAAGCCTATATTAAAGATATTATTTGATGATGGTGACATTCCCATGTTTGATAACGGATCATGAGTCAATGCCAGCATTTTTGAAACGCACATCGCCGTTTGTTGTCCTTCAGCACCGCATATGAGGCATAGAGAGACAGAAAGGACAACCGCCTCTGGTACCTGGATTTTTGGGGCGTTTGCCCGCTTCAATGGACGTGTCAAATGGGGCCCATTGAAGAGAGCAATCATTTGCTTTTGTGGTGTTTCAATGATTCATATGATTTCAATGGATAAAACATTATCAAATCTTTGGCCCTGATTTCCAGTGGATGGATATAACCAACTTGAAATATCTTGAAAGCCTTTAAACAGTCATCAGTTTGGGTTCAAATGCAGCGAAGATGGAGATATGACTTTGTCTCAAAATAGGGTACCCATAAATCCTATGGTCGATGATTACAATATGGGCATGGGTCAAAATTGGGTCCCCCTAAAAACCGATGATGAATACTAAACATAGACATTCCAATCTGTGTTCCCCTGAGTCTTGAATTTTGATCCATCCCCATATATCTATACATATCTTAATTGTCATTTTCTCCAGTGAGGTGGCAGTTTTGGGGTCCTCCACGTTCAAACGCGCCAATACTGTCCCAACAACTGCCATGGGGATGTGGTCAGATGTGAATCAGCCAAGTGGATTGATTCAAGAGAACATGTGAACATGTTGCAGGAAATCCACGGTTTTCTACAGTCAAATCATCGGAGCTTCCTGCAATCCCCCTTTATGCGATTCTGGAACTCACCGGTTTTTCATTTCTGATAGAAATGAATAGACACAAAAACATCTCTGATTTTTCAGGGACAACTTTCAGGAAACATCCAGAAACCCTGCTGTGCTAGATATAGGGGTGTCCGGTAATTTCCCCTGAGACTCAAATATATACACATATATATATCATATATATATATATATGTATATTCGTGAAGGTCTGATGTGAGGACCTGAAACGACTTCAATCTACTCACATCTAGAAATCAATCACTTTTCTTCGTTATGGTTAGCTTCTCCAGGATATGCACCATAAACGGAGCTCTTGATTGCAAGTCTCCTCAGTCACAGCACTGGCGCTTTTGCATTTTCTATCACGCTATCTTGAAACTGAACATCTGCCAATTCGTCTAAGGAAAAATGTACAGGAAATCTACATGGTAAAAGCCATGGTTTTCTTCAGTTCTACATCTGTTCCGGAAATCAATTCATTCAATACCAAAAGTGCACCGGTTTTTTCTAGCAGCGCACTCTAAATTGCGATGTCCAGATAAGCACATCCCAGATGACACCTGAGAGGTCGGTCACATTTATCTGGACCTGGAATTGATAGCCCTCTGGCCAACGAATATGGGGGGGTACAATGTGGGGCCCCCAAACGATAGCTCAGCTAGTGAACATAACTAGGTGAATTGTATGGTTTATGCTAGATATCACGATATATAACTGATGGGGGCTACGAACCAACCTATAACTGGGCGGCCCCAGCTTGTACCAGTACTGTTTCTCATTGGAATGATGGCTATTTTGAGCAGCATGGGTTCAAGCCGATGTCGAAGTTCAAACCTAAATTTCGGATTCACAACTGAAGTGTCCATATTCCATTTTTGGTACCCTCTGGTAAACTAACAGTTTGCTATTGAAAATGGCCATAGAAATAGTGGATTTTCCCATTAAAAAATGGTGATTTTCCATAGTTATGTTAGTTTAGATCCTTGGGTGATGCGCACCCCGAAAATATGGTGGGGATCATCCACAGCTCTGCTGGATAAACCTCCCACATCTGATCCCGGCAAGCCGTGAAATCACGTGATGAACCGCACCAATGTGATGCCCCCTAAATAGCTAACTAGGCTACCTATGGTTTATGGTAAATATAACTATAGTAACAATAGTTAATGGGGTTTATAAACCAACTTGTAACTGGATGGCGGTCACCTTCTAGTTTCATGGCCATTTCCTATGTTGGAAACTCATCTTCCACCGCCAATCATTTTGGATGTGCGTCTCAGGAGTTCTAACCGGATTAGAACCACAAACCATCCTTGAGCATACAGCATCCAACGTAAGATGTCCATCTGGAAGTCACAAGGAAAATATTATGAAACTGTTTCTTTTCAAGAACGCCTCATAGCTGACAATCCAAAATTGCCGGGTGTTAAGATGTTTTTGAAAGGGTTTTACTGTACATGGCAAACTGAACCATGTGAGACTTAAACCACTGCCACACCACATCCCTGAGTCCAAGGCTACCAGTAGCACCTCAATTGATGGCTTGTGACCATTGGGACAGCAGTGCCAAAAAGATCTATATTCGATGGATGGGGGATTGTATATTTGTACTAACAATATGTGTATAATACATTTACATATATGTATATATACAATAATGTATACACATATATATTTATATATACATATTTGAGTTTATTTTTTGGGATGATTTGCTTTGCCACGACAACAAAGCAGACATTGTCTACCCTTGAGTAATCAAACATGGCTAGTTGGAAAATTGCCATTCCGTTCGATTGTTTTTCCCAGCCATAAACCTCCGTTTAGTTCAGCTCTAGGATTTCCAAGCTAGTCATGTTTGATTGCCAAAGGGCAACGTACCACTATGCGCTATCAGCATATCTGAACATGCGCAAATATATCCAGCAACAGCTCACTAAAATCCTACATGAATGATATGGGTGTGTCTGGAAACAAGTGGCTTTACTGATTTACTCCTAAAATCTCCCAAACATGGGAGGTATGAAACCTACAATCTTGGGGATATGTATAAGGGGATACCAACAATATGATATGTTGGTCTGTCTTGGTCTACGGGATACTCTACAAACGCCCATGCTAATGGACATATGATGATTAAGCAGTGGATTTGGTGTCTCCCTGGTTTTCGGACAGACCAACGTGTTCAGACTCAAAGTATGAAAAAACACGTGGTTTTGTCTGATGAGGGGTAAACACCGTGTGCCAATCTTAAGATTGCAATTTTTGGGATAACAAAGCCCATTTTTGGACAACCCATATCTACACATCAGCAGGAAATCAGTGGTTTCCTGGTTGCTTGGGTCTTGCAGTCTATTTTTTTTGCTTATCCCCGTGAAGGGTGGATAGTGATTGGCAAACAATCCGGTTCTTAATTACAGTAATCAGCAGCAAGGTAGAAGTGTTCATTTCCTATAATTGTCGTGTATGGCAGCCAAAACAATACTCCAAACCTGCCCAGCCAACGTTTACTCAGCAAAAAATGAGATTATGTGTAATTCTATGCTTTATCAGCCCGCAACTAGGGGTCCTAGGAAAGGGGTATTCCCATTTTGGTGGATAAGGCGGGTGTAGATTCATCACTGGCATGAGATGGATGCCCTGAAGCTTTGATCATCCTTGATCCTGTGAGACTAGACCCCCTTGGTTGATCCACATGTGCAGATGTTATCATTATCCTCGAAATCTCAGTGTACAAAGCGAGGCCTGGAAACTCATAGAAACTCCACAACTCTTTTTGGCGAAAAAATAAGCTCACGGCTACCTCCTGATGTTTGTTGGAGCTGACATTGGTGAGATGTAAGGAACCCCGACACCCGCCAAACAATGGAGAGGGATGAGTTACATTGGAATCAGTGGAGCCATGCACAGAACTTGAGGATGCGGGAGTTGACTTGGTTTATGAACAAATGATCCTTCTTGCAGTTCCGTTGATTTATCTGTCGTCTGCAACGCTATTTTTGAAGCTGTTAACAAGAAAGAATTGTAGCTGGTTGGTTACTTGGTGATATGTCGATTTGCTGAACGTTAAACTTTGCATGACAATTATCACATATATATATATACATAAATATGGCAATTCAATTGATTCCAGTTTATCCCAACAGGCTGCAAGCAAAGTGTACGGCTAGAATCCTTCTGTTAATGCCCAGTTTGGAGTGATATAGGGCTTCCAGAATGATAACCCACCTTGCTATGCATTTTTGGGAGCAAATAATCGGTCAGTGAGGTCAAAAAACAGTGGTCCGTATTGTATTCAAATATACTACCCCAATTATTCCCCAATTGTATATCCCAACAATGATCCAATGTATACCACATGTTTACATTAGACGAATTCATTACATAGTTCCTTAATTGTTGGTGAACTAATTGGCAATTATTGTTACAAATAGTTCACCAATATCCCTTTTCTTACATACAATAATACAATCTAATACATCATGACACTAAATTGAATTGAAATATTATTTATTTTATCTTGTTGCATTGAATATATCCAATCTCTTCCAAAAAATCCAAAATAAATCCAAGTCTCAAACATCAACTACAATGACTATTACCATTTAACTTATTAATTACCAGACATAGCACCAGAACCTTGACCCGTCATGACCCGTCATCCTTCTTGCCAGTTGTTCAAGACACAAAAGTCCAGGCCCAAGCGTAGTTTTCATCGGGTTCCTGACACAAAAAACATATTTGGCTGCTGACCGTCGACCGAAAGAGCCCCAGTTCAATGTCTGGGTTACAAAGGAGGTTAAGAATTATATGATCTATGCTAGCGATATATGTACATATCAAAGATTACATGTACGTATACATATATATATATACACATATATATATATACACACATATATATATATATATACACATATATATATATATATATATATCATATAATATATATATATATACATACATAGACTGATACACAGTACATGTAGTTGGGAATATGAACCAGATTACAACTGGGGAGCACCACCTTCTACAGGGAGGGCCTTCCTGTATGGATCAAACTTACAAGACCCAAAAAATCCGCATGGCTTTCATACGATATTGATGGGGGTTTCCCAAAGTGGGGGGAGTTTCAAGACATCATAGGTTTTAATAGGTTCTAATTCTAATACGTTTTTAGATTGTTTTTAGTGCTAAGTCATGATCTAATGGTTTCATATGTGTTGAATACGAAGTCATGATCATCCATGACATCTAAAGACTTGGATGATTTGGGGGTACCCCTCTAACTTAGGAAACCTCCATGTACTGAAGATGACAAACACTTTGCGTCAATTGGTACCTCAATTTTGATTATGTCTCTCGGATTGTCCAGAAATGGGGCAGGATATCCAAACATCCTCATGAAAAAGTAGGGAACATGAATGGACTTTGAGGTTCAATGTGTCTGAGACAAACCCACCTTGCAAATAGGAAAAGGTTCACATTTTAAATCATCAAATTAACTGGTGCTGTGTCAGTTCTATCTTTAAAAACAATGGGGATGTGTCAAAACCCTTGTGCTGGTTCTCACATCCGGTACAACCCATTTTTTTTTACATCCCCAATTTTCATAGCATGGTTCCAGCAACAGCATTTTGTATAGATTTCAAACCAAGCACGACCAAATTGTTATTGGTATTGTGTGTATTGGGGTCTTCACTAAAAGCAGATTGGGAACCCAAATAGTAATTGGTGCATGATATGCTCGCACTCCAGTTGACTCAACTGGTTTGGTCAAAGATGACTCCACTTGTGTGGTGGAAATGCTTGCTGTTTGCAGCCACTTTGGTTTGCTTTCTGAACGGAGGTTAAAATATCAAGAGAAACACAATAAACTGGTCCTTGTCTGAAATATCATGTCTAAACAAAAATCCATGATCAAAGCAAAAGCTTTAACCACATGCACTCGCAATTCTGCTTCTAGGTCCAATGATGTAAACCAGGTAAAGCGGCTGAGTCTGTGTCCAGAATCCAGAGTCCGAATTCTGACCAGAAACCTGATGTATTCATTGGTACCCCTAGAATGACCCGAGAGAAAATGATGATGTATCGTTTAAATATGTTTAAATGCTAAAAAGGAGGCACATGGCAATGGGTATGTTCAATACTCGCATTTGCTTGGAATCCCCTCAAGATAAGAATATTCCCTAAAGATTCCGTAAGAGGTGGATGTCCCCTAAAATGACAGAATCATCTTCAGCAGATCCAGAAATAGCATGAGAGATTCTACAATCAGGTATCTGCTCATTGTGTAATTAACTTGCAAAACCGTTTTCTGCAATTTGGAACACTCATCAAAGTGAACATCGAATTATCTTGAAATCAACAACAATATACACCTTCCAGGGGTCTTGTTTCTTGTACAACTACATGTTGTTCAGAAAAATGTGTTTTTCGATGTTTTTTTTCGCATACCTTGCGGTAATCAAACATGGCAAATGATCCCCTATATATAATATAATGTAAATGCCGGTTTGAATAAATATCCCCGATATCCCCATTTTTTGGGGCTGTGACCCCCCATCCCTATGGGTTGGCCCGCTGCAGCTTTACCTGTACTGAAGTAGCCACCATGATGGAACCTGAAGCAATGGGGGAAACATAGGGAAACTCTACCTTCGATTGGTTCAAGGGAAAATCTAGGAAAAAGTCCGGGAAGTGGTGCCCACTTTGGTAAAATCTCAGGGAACATCTATCGGAAACCATAGTTTTTGCCGATTGAAAGTGGTGGTTTCCAACAAAGACAACTCCTTCATCCAAGTCTGGAATACCTGGCAATGCATTTTGGCTCACAGCCAAAGTTGGGGGTTGAACCGCCTGTTTTGGGGAAAAGTGGGGATCTAAGACCTGGAAACTAAGCATGCGAAGCTTACTTTAATGTGAACCTGAAGTACATCGTTCATCTTTTTGAGACTGGTATTTGTATGTACCAATTCCTAGCCAACAATCTTACTTGCTGGGCACTTACCCATCCCGCCATCCCAACTGAGCGTTCCAACTGAGCAAAAATGCCAACACACAGGACAAGGCCACCGGTAGGGCGTGCAAGAAGGTGAGATTCGTCCTGAGCCCCGGATCCAATAGCTCCCATGTGTGGGATACAAACAAAGATCCAGAGGTTTCACCAGGCTTCACCAGGGCTCTGGGATGTTTATTGTCGTTCATATTTTGTCAGGGGAAGGAGGATTGAGTCTAGTTGGGATTCTCCAGTTACTCCAGTTTGTATGTCTGGGACATCACCTGGTGTTTTACTCTTATCATGCTTTGAAGATGTTGATTGTTACTGGGCATTGACAATGTGGCTTTGTATACTCGAGGCATTCGACTCATAAACCAAGCAAACCCAGGCTTACTGAGCTAGCACCATCTATTTAAAGTTGTTAACACCAAATAGTGAGTTTCTTTGAATTCGTTATACTTTGTAACGAGGAAAGCTCGAATTCCCGAGACCCATCTGATTATGCCTCCAACATGGGATACTGGACAAATACTACAAATAACAAATTAAAAAATACTGTTTATTGAAGTTTATTGATGTTTATTGTATCATTTGTTCATCCTTTTCCGGTTTCAGCCACGGCCATTTTAGTTGCACAATGCTTCGGCAGAGGCGGCAGGCCTTAAATCTGGCATGCCGTATGGAAGGACAGAGGGACAGAAGGAAGGAAGGACGGAAGGAACGAACCAAGGAAAGAAGGAAGGAACGACGGAAGGAAGGAAAGAACTAACGAAGGGAGGAACAAACGAAAGTTAGGAAGAGATAGGTAGGGCCAGGTAGGGTAGGAAATGTAGGAAGGAAGGAAGGCTGTAACTCTGCAACCCAACTACTGTGTCCGCTGCAAAATCTAAATTTCGACATCGACCCCCCACGCCACCTACCTACATCGACCTGCTGCAAAGGCCAACCAACAGCAACAACAGCAACAGCAACAACAACAACAACAACAACAACAACAACAACAACAACCACAACGACGACAACGACAACGACAACGACAACAACAACGACAACGACAACGACAACGACGACAACAACAACAACAACAACAACAACAACAACAACAACAACAACAACAACAACAACAACAGCACAACAAGACTTTGTATAAATACATACGTATAAATAAACATGTTCATTGGCTTGAATAATACCATCCTCATACTTCCGTGATATTCAACATAAGACTCCAACATCCAGAAGTGAATTTCAACTGTTTGGCTTCACGTCTCGGCATCTGCAGAATGGAACAGTCCTCATGGAGAAGAACATCAAAGTGCCCAGCATGATGAAAATCAAATCGTAATCCGAACTCACCTCAGCAGCGGCAACGTCAATAATTAGCCCATCCAAAAAAAGAAACAGCAACATACCAATGCTTGGGTGTCATCGGGGTTCCCGGCTCATGGATTATGAGGCTGTGTCTAAAAACAGGGGACCCCTAAATCGACGGGTTAATCAGCAATTTTTCCCATACTTTCCCATGAAATTTGCCATAAATTGGGGTGCCCGATTTTCAAACAATCCAATGAAATTCCATGAAAATCCCCACGTTTCATCGCACCAGCAGAGTGTGAAAATATCCACCTGCTGCTGGACATGACCGGGGACCGGCGGGGGCCATTGCAGAGGAACAGATTGGAAACGAACATGCCATATGTGTGGCAAAGGGTATGTCTGAAAATTGGGTATACCTCCCGAATAGCCAGTTGACAGGGAAAATGATGATTAGTCAGTGGATTTAGGGGTACCCTATTTTCAGACAAACCCAAATGCCTTCGACCTTTCCACATCTCAGAGTACAAGGGATTGTCTGAAAGCGGGGTACCATAAAACGGCCTATGGTTGATCATCAATTCCCTACAAAATATTGCCATTTTGGAGGATTCCGCATTTTTGGACAATGCCACAACGGGATGTATGCGATGTGGATGGGCACCCAGAGGGTATGTTTGGTGAAGCAATCCATCAGAGAAAAATGAAAGTGTGAGCGAATCTTACCCTGGTCACTGGTGGTGAACGTGCCTCCACCTCAAAATCCCAAAAGTTGAGATGGTCTCTACACACCTCTGTGTTGTAATAAAGCTAGTATAAAGCTCGAATGGCTCATGTTTTGGGCTTCCAAGTCATTGATCACTGGATTGGTTTAAGGGAAAATTTACAGGAAACCTCTATATTTGATGGGGAAAACCATGGATTTTCCCTTTAATCAATCCAGTGAATTGAGGTATATACTCCAGTGATTGCCTGGCCTGGTCATCACAGCCCACAATCACTAGTTGATCCTGCTGTCTCCCCATCCATTTTCCCATATATTTGCGGGTAGAGTTTAACCATCTGTTTTTGAGTCAACCTGGGCAAATTCACCAAAAAACATCAATCTTATAAGTCACTAGAAATGAATCATCAAAACATCTTGGGGAATGATTATCCCTTCCCGATCATGTATGGGTGTCTGAACATGAGGTATTCCCCCCAAAAATGTCATTTTATTGCCAAAAGACTGGGGGGGAGCCCACAAATCAAGCAAAAACAAACCGATTTTAACGGGGAGAATATAGGATTCACCAAATGATCACGCAATCATATACTATATATATATCCCCTATCAAAAAATATAGGAACAAAAGTAATTATAGGATACCGACGGATACCGCTGGAATTTTGGGGTACCTGAGGCGGTCCTGAGCTTCGGAACGCTGGGGAAAACCTCCGATGCAATCACACCCCACAGGGCGGCTAAGCGCCTGACACCCGGCGCACGGCGTTGTCCGCACAAGGTTTGGGAGACGACCAAAAATGTGGATATTTAGGGATATGGGATACCTATGCAGGTACACATACAATGTATATATATATATATACTATATACATCATTATGACATATTAAGACATTCAGACTTGTCCAACAAATGGTGAGATACACCCAACAATTGCAATTTCCTGCATCTCCATGGAACAAAATGATGATCAACCGTTCGATTTTGGAACATCCCATTTTCGGACACCAGGACACATCCACATGCAGGAGTACAATGCCTCAGAATAGGTCAGCCACGACTGTTGCATATCCCATCAACAGTCTAGTTCAACCACTAAGGAATGTTTGGTTGAAAGATCTTCCACAAGGACTCATGCATGAAGTAGCAAACTGGTGTCGGTTCAATATGGTTCAATCTGGTTCAATCCCAGCCCAGTATGCCCGTCATTCTGGAATTTATGGACAGTTGCATATTCATATATAACTTTAACCATCAAATAATCGCCAATCATATACCCATATGTTTATATCTAATGTTTAGATAATATATATCTATGTATATATTATGTATATATGTGGGCCTCAGTTACAAACCAATTTAGCTATCATTGGGGGGGCTCCACATTGTCATACACATCATTGTTCGTCATTTTTCCCCTACGTTCTCGGGTACAACCACTTTGGCGGCGAAGGACCTGCGATTGGCAAAGAAGCAGCAGAGCCACGGAGTGACCTCGAGGTAAATCACTGAGAACAAAGAAGGGGACAGTCAGGATCTAAATAATCCCATCAAGCAAATAGGATGGTGGTGTAATGGGATATGTAATGGGATACTTAATGAAGCACATACACGGTATAATGGGATAATGGGATACAAATGGGATAATGGGATACATCATGGGATATGCAATGGAATGTAGCCATCAACAGGGACTTCACTAACTTGAAGTTGCTCATATCTACTAATTCGCCCTAATATGCCCAAACATTAAACACACCCCCGATTCACCATGGTGGATGTAAAGGATCTATATATATATATATAATTACACATATTTGGGACCATAGAATGGAAGTGTTTGAGATTACGGGGATGGGATTCATCGACTGTCGAGTTGATTCTCAGCTGTCCTGCTATAGCAGTCTGCCTAAAATAGTGGTCACGATTACCATGTTCCAAAGAAAAACCAAACATCTACCCTCTGGTAAACGTTTACTTAACTATGGGAAATCACCATTTTTTAATGGGAAAATCCACTATTTCTATGGCCATTTTCTATGTCGCCACGTTGAATTACCAGAGGCTAAGGGAATCCTTGGGAAGCATGGGAACCATGTTTTCCATCCCATGGTCATTCCGCATCACCTTCCCAGCTGTTTAAAAATGGCCATCCCGGGGGTAGAATCCCATCGAGATCCTGCGAAAACTCCCCTGTCGTAAATCCCCCCTGAAAAATCATCCAGAATCATCCAGATCCCAACTTATTTTAGGATATTTTAGGTTGACAATAAAGCAACTATTTGAAACCACCAACCAGGTCCTTAGATTCTCATGTCCGCTGGTTAATTCATCGTTAACCTCGACTACCATGCAAAAAAGATCAACAACTTTGGATGGTGTCAGATGGCGTGTCAATTTTCCCATCAAACTGGCTATGACACCAAACAAAACCTTGAATTCGAAATAGAAACCAAGGTTGAGCTTGACATCCCCATACTATGATACCCAAGTTGAGTATGACCGAAACCATTGATTAATGAACCATTACTTGCGTTTGTCCAGGAAAGGGATTTACTCAAAATGTATTAATCTGCCATTTGTTATAATAGGGAAAACAATACACAATAAATGACCTGAATTTTGGGGTACCCTACTTTGAAACAAACCCATTGCAGATTTTAGTCTGCGAACCATCCGCCGGTGCTGGTGTGGTTCACCAAAGATCAACTTTGCACAATACCAAAATGATACAAACACCGTACAGTTGAAGCCCTTTACCAGTTTTACATAATAAATGGTTGGAAATGGGGTTATCACTCCATACATGGGGTTATTTCACTGACTTACAACTGGTAAAGGGCTTAAACTGTAGAAACATGGATCCTCCACGCAGACTCACCCTCTCTACTTGGTGGCGGACACATGCCCAAATGCACAGCACATGCTCTGCGACAACTGCCTCCCAGAGCTTCGGTAGCTCCAAATTTGGATGGTTTTATATGGATAAGTTATCCCATCCCCCTGTTCATATTTGAACACCCCCATTCTATGGTCCCAAATGTGTGATCTATTCCCTACTAAACTATGGTTTGTTGGGGGTGTTTAATAGTAGACATGACCAACATTTGTCATGCTTTGAGATACCCACATTTGAAAGTCAAAATCTCCAGCCGAAGTACGAAGCCTGAGTGAAGCACAAAGTTGTTGGGTTGTTGCTTTGGAATCCAAGTAGAAAGAATCCAATATAATCCAATATAGAGTTTTGACTATCAAACAACAGCATTGAAACATTTTACCTCAGAAACGAATGACAATCATTGTGGACTAGCTGACAAGTTTTGATGAGTGATTACTTGTTGAGAATCAAAACAACAACACCGGTTGAATCTTCCATGGTTGGTGATGTCCCAACATCTCCAAGCAAAAGACAAAAACACGCCTCTCGATCAAAGTCTGCTTCGGCCTTACAACGAGAATTGCGCTGACCGAAACAATTTACGCCAGAAACCGTGGATGTACCACAATGTATGGCAGTTTTTATACGTACTGGTGCTTAGTAGGGAATGAAGGAATAGGATGATTGTGTTTTAATGGGGCGGTATACTAGGAAACAATATGATGATACATGATGAAGAGTCTAATACTCCAACATTCTCCCCTTGCTTTCAGCAATCGGGGTATGGATGTCGAATTCATGAATCAAACTTCCAACACGATCTGATACATTTACCATCTTTTATCTACCTTTAGATTTTGGTGAGGATATACAAGGTACTGACCCACCCCAATAGCCCTCACAAACCTTCATCTTTTACCTGTTTACATCTGGCTACTCTTTCCGGTTTCCAATCGAAGGGTTGACCCGGATGCAACCGCTGCCGGTGAGCCTTGATCGCTTCTGCTGCAAAGCCCTGTGGCGAATCGGTGTGTTTCATGGTGATCACCCAGCCCCAGCCCCGCCTTGGTATCGGATTCTTCCGGGGTATCCCAGTTTCACACCATCCTTTGGATCTATTTGGGGGGGGTAGAACATGGTATAACCATCATTAACCATCTATTTGGGCCTGGGTTGAATACTAACCCTCCTCATCTTCTGAGTACCAACTCATTTATGTTTGGGAGTCGGTTGGAGCTGTCAACCCCTGGGGAAAAGGAGAGGTCACTAAAAAACATGCCTCGGCATTCTTGGAAACATGGTCGACCTTTGATACTTTTCGCAAAATCAGATCAAATCTCTAGCTATTAGTATACGTCCTTATATACATTGATATTATACAACTATACAGTGTATAGATGTGTATAGTATAAAACAAAATATTAAAGCGTTTCAGCAACCATCTAAGGTTCACCCAGGAAATCTTACTCGTCTTTGCGGATCATGATTTCAATATAATATATTTCAATATATTTCAATTGTGATTCCCAAAGGAGATGGTGCCTCTGTACTACTAGCCTTCCTTCTTATGTTTGCTATGATTTCTCGAACCGATCTCCATATTCTCCATCCCCCATTTTGACTCCACTCCGCATCATGTCCGGTGTATCAATGGAGCATTTAGGCCGAAATTACAGAGCTACCAATTCTGCCCTGGAATGTACCCGAACGTATGATATCACAGATGGTACACAGGAAGCATGATTTTCCAGAGGCACAACCACCATATATGGTGAAGCCTGTTGAGGGCACTTTTGACCTAAGGTCAAAAGCTAAAAAGAAACAAATAGGGTTGAGGACCTCTTCATCCCGAATTTGGAGGACGCAAACCAAGGAGGCAAAGCCAAGAACAAACCAGAGCAAGTAACTCTATTCACCAAATTGGAACGTGTGTATTCGTTTGGGGGGCTTAACAACCAATGCCCCAAAAATGGATAAAAAACACACATGTGTTTTTTTCTTTTGAACGATAGGGTTTACCCGGTTTACCCCATTGCAATAGATATCCTCGTGGTGGCTGTATCTCATCGTAATGGTTAGGCCCATCCCAAATGGTTCACCAAACATCACCAAACTACTCTACTTTGACGTGAAGTGCCTGGAGTTTCGAAGACAATCTTCATCCATTTCATCATAGAAACATATAGAAACGGCTGAAGCACATGCAGTGGCCATGCCCATATCTTCCTTAGTCCTAAAACTTGCAAGTAATTACACTGTTGTTGCAGAATGACAGAACTGTCCGCCTCGAATTCATGGCATGCATCATGAAATCGAAATCTATGAGAATATAAGAACCGAGTGGAATTGAAGAATAATAAAACCTCATAAAACAACGCAAGTCATCTGCAAGTCTGGAAGATGACCTTCCTGTTGGATTTGGCATCTCATTTATATCTGGTGATGGGCTCACGGCTTTGGTCCGTGTATGTCACAACCCAACTTCCAGGTTCAAGAAAATCCATTGGAACATAGCTGGGCAGAACCTATATATGCACAAAAGCGCGCTGTTCCACACCACCTATAGCCAGGAAAGAAGATCGGCCCAATGTTGTAGATGCCCATCATCTCTTGGTCATCATCCCAATCCACTGGGTCTGTGTAGCAGTACCGGATGTCCGTAGGAAGCGGAAGACCAAAGCAAGTCAGCTTGGCTTCATCTTTGTTCTGACTCCAATAGAGCATGCTTCGATGCATGCCGATGCCAGCACGACAAGCTGGGTGGGTGACTACGGTCGTGTGGATCACACGTTCACCAGCCTCCTGCGGACAGTCGAATGGCTCCCATTTGGGTTTGAGAATAGGGTACCTCCAACTTTCATGGTGAATCATCATGTTCCTTCTTTCTAAATGGCAATTTGACCGCTATGTAATACCAATTTTCAGACAAAACCAACTATCGATTTGTTGATGACATGTGTCCCATTCGTCCCAGCAATATCCCAATATATCCTCACTGTAGCTGGTTCAATCCCCTCTTTGCAAATGGTTTCCTACGATTTTCCCAGAAATTTCCCAATTGGAAATCACCTACACCGCGGTCCCAAGTCCCAAATTCCAGGTTGTTGCTGAGCAGTTTTTCAAGCTCTCTCTAAATGCGCCCCAGCATAAACAGGCTGTATATGAGCATCTTATGGGTGTGTCTGAAAATGCGGCATATCGTATAACCCAAAAATGATATCTTAAATACGAAAAATGATGATCAACAACTTGATATGCCACATGTGATCCTATATGTGCCATGGTCAAACATTGGGTTAATCGTTTAAGATGCTTTATGGTCATCCATCCCATATTGAGAATCCTGGAATCCTTGGGTTCTAAATCCCTGTGAATGGATTGATGAGATGACCATCCTCCAAGATTTTGTGTTTCCACCCAGTGACCAGGACGTTGATCCCAAAAACACAGCGTCCGGTTGCGCCTTGTTTGCACCTGGCGGTGATCGGAGTTTGGTGAGGGGAACGTGAATTGTTTCGGTATCGCAACATGCAAAATGAACCACATATTTCTTGGATTTTCTTAGTAAGTGGTTTTCAGATAGTTTGTCTGCAGCCCATGCGCAAGAATCAATAAACAAAAGTCTGGTAGCAGGATTGACTCGGATTATTCTTGGTCAAAGAGCTATCACCTTGCACCACTTGTAAGGACAGGGTGAAGAATGGAGCAAATGTGGCTTGAAGTAAACAGGTTCAACTTCAAGGATCTTTTGCAGGATCGTCCGAAGAAGTCTTTTTTAAGTTTCACAAGTTCAGCCAGCCATGTGCTGGGTGTTTGCCAAATCAATCGATCTTCCAGTTAGACACAAGCTGGTTGGCTGCGGGTCCTTTGTTCTTTCCTCTTTCGTTGGTGACGTCTCAATTGTATGTTGGTATCTTAATCCTCATGTTTATGAGATATGCAGATACGTCGAGTGCTTTTGATGTTCGGGACGGGAGGCTCCCTAGCTGAAATTATAGAAATCACTGAGATAATCAAATGACTGGGCCATGATATGAGTCATATGGTGTGCGTGTGCAGCGGCCAAAGGGTAATTAATTAGTTTGTAGCAAAAGTTTTGAGACTTCGTCTTTTGGCGATGGCTACCGCTGTGTAGCTGTCCTGAAATACCCTCTGGCAATCAAACATGTCACATGGCAGCGGTAAAAAAAACACCATTTAGTTCGATGATTTTTCCATGTCAATGCTCATTGAGTTCGGGGATTTCCCCTTGCTATTCATTGGAAAACACGTTGCTTCAGCCAAGATGCTCTCCTGCTTCATTTCCAGTGCTTGAAGCTCCGCCGCCTGCAGGTTTTGCCAGAAGGCGAATCGGTTGATCCTGACATTTGGAAGTGCTGTATGATATTTTAAAATTTGTTCTATCTATGTATGGATGGACGCAAGCATGCATATTATGTATATATATATATACATGTATCTATCTATGTAACATGTACATGAACGTATGTTCACATTGTATTTGGATATCCTTACCATATAATATATATATATATATATACCTAGGTCTTCGGAAGTATGTCATTTTCTTGCTCTCTCAGAAATAAACGTTTTTTTGGGATGCCGGCGATCTTTATTGCTTCCAAGCGNATATATATATACCTAGGTCTTCGGAAGTATGTCATTTTCTTGCTCTCTCAGAAATAAACGTTTTTTTGGGATGCCGGCGATCTTTATTGCTTCCAAGCGATTCTTGCTTTTGATGGGTTTTGGTGGAACAGGCCTGCCCATGATGTTGCCATCTCACTTTGGCTCTAGATAGATTCCCTGGATCTGCATCCACCTTTCCCAAGATCACTGAGTGCGCCAATTTTCTCAGCTTGAGTAAGTTTCGACCTGTCCCCCCGGCTCTGTCAGGGATTCACTGGCCTCAGCAGGTACAATCATGGGCAGCAAACCCTGGAGATCCATGTGGATCGAGGACCGAGCTGGGAAAGTCAGGGCATGGACCCCATCCAGATATCATATCCTGTGATTTTTTAAATCCCAAAATCCATCCAATTCCTGATATTAAATGCCCATCACTGAACCTCTGATAATTTAGCTGATGAAATTGTTTTTTTAATATCAGGGTGAAGGGGCTACAAGATGCTACAAACATTTCCTCATTCTTTTGATGGGATGATTTTGCTCAAGGACTCAAAGGTCTCTAGGATTTCAAGTCGCCTTTTTTGGTGGGATTCCCATTTCAGTGATGGGGACGGAACTTGCTGAAATGTGGGAAGCGGACTCGCTTCTTCGAAATCGAGCTCGCACAAATGACCGGCTGACTGTTTGGCCGACGCCGCAGTCAATTGGCATAGCCTCAATGAAGGCCTGCGGACAGAACGCCCGAGCCCTCGAGTTGTTGGCAACGTGGTGGGTCGAGCGGTCGGACCAGCCGGCTGCAATTCCCATCGGCCCATTGAGAGAGCAGGTTTGGGGTGCCAGTGTTTGGTGTTCTTTTAGCTGGGAATGGAGTAATAGCCCAATGTTGGTTTAAATCCTAATTAGACACTTTTTTTCTGGGAGAGCAATAAAATGACATACTTCCAAAGACCTACTGTAAGTATTTCACTGCAATCCTGGCCCCTTAGGTGGAGCGCTTCAGATTCCTGTCCGCAATGCCGCTCGATCAAGCAGCCGCCAATGTAGATGGTTGGGGGTTGAAGAGGCTTTTTAGCCACGCGCTGAGGCGCTGGTTGGCAGGAAGCAACAAACCCAGAGAACCTAGAGTTTAGCATGGCAAAGTATTTGTTTTGCTTCAGCTATACCCCCCAGAATTGTGATGAATGATGGCTCAAAGATAATAAATTAGAAGGAACCCCATAGTTGGCTAAGTTGGGTTTATAACTATGTTGATTGGGTCTATCATATTTCTAACATATTGATGGATCTATGGGTATGTATAATGATAAAGTTCACACAACGTACGCTAGGAATTCCCCTACATCAGGTCTTGGTGGTTTTCCAAAAAATCCCAGGATCCAGCCCTCAATGGCGTGTGGGAAGTGTTTGACTTTGCCTGGGGCGACCCGGAGCAGAATCCTGGGGCCACCGCCGATGATGGTGAAGAACCCAGTCCAGGTGCTGCTGGTTTGTCAGCGGCTGGCCTGCCAGCGATCGAGGATGGGGACCCCAATGATCCAGAAGAATCTGTCACCACCACTGAGCCCGAGCAGTCTCATGAGTCGAACGCAAAGACCCCCGATGGTGAGGATTTACCTGAAGTCCCCCAAGATACATACCTTGAATTTGCAGATGAAGTTTCGGAGCCCGAGATCTGTGAAACTCAGCCTGAGATCTGTGAAACTCAGCCTGACCCGGAGACTGCTGCTGATGAAGGTCATGATTCTACTGAAGATCCTACGGTGAAGGATGGTCATCCACTTCCCTCTCCGGCGCCGGCCTCTGAGGCATTGTCGATGCCGCCGCCGCCTCCGGTTGATCCTGCATTGCTTGAGCACAAGCGCAGGGTGATGGCCAGGATGGCTGAAATCAGGCCTGTATTGCGGGGAAAAAAATATAAAAATGTTTTCAAAAAACAGGGTTTNATTGCTTGAGCACAAGCGCAGGGTGATGGCCAGGATGGCTGAAATCAGGCCTGTATTGCGGGGAAAAAAATATAAAAATGTTTTCAAAAAACAGGGTTTGTGAAAGATATGTTATTTCTTTGTGATGCTATGGGTTTGTATCTGGGGTAATGCAACTGGCACCTACTAGAATATAACCCATAAAAGTATGACGCCACACTCGCACACCCAGGCAAGCTATGCAGTCAAAGGAGACCAGCAAGATCAACAAGTTGAAAAGCTCGGCTGCACTTGGCCACCCNACGCCACACTCGCACACCCAGGCAAGCTATGCAGTCAAAGGAGACCAGCAAGATCAACAAGTTGAAAAGCTCGGCTGCACTTGGCCACCCGTCTCTAAACCCAAGAGTGATATTTTCCTCAAGTTCCCATCATTTATCATAGTTTTCCATTTGTAGGGGTACCTGCAATTTAAGGTGGCATATGGTATCCCAAAACCTTTCTTACTTGACCACAAAAATCTTTCAGGTGAATCGAATATTGATGCCGTGGAGACTTTGCCCTATGAGCCTCAGCCGGTGTGTCCTGAGGAAGTTTCTACCATTACCATNCCACAAAAATCTTTCAGGTGAATCGAATATTGATGCCGTGGAGACTTTGCCCTATGAGCCTCAGCCGGTGTGTCCTGAGGAAGTTTCTACCATTACCATCGAGGCCTCTTGTGGACAAAACTTGGGTGATCCTAGTGGCCCCTCTGTGTTCTTTAAAGGTTGTGATCCGCCAATCACCCAAAAGCCCCTTCTCTACTGGTTCTATGTACTTTCTTTGTTCGCTGGAGGACTCTCCTGTCCGCGGCGCTGCTGGACCAGATGCCCCTATGTGCCCAGAGCCTTCTCAGCATCCCCGTGATGAGCCAGATGCTTCGCAGAATGCCTGCAAAGATTCCCCGTTGGATGCTTCGCAGCCTTGCCATGTGGGCGAGAATGTGCCTGCAGTCCCTGAGCCAGAGCTTTCAAAGCAGATCCCCCAAGAGGAGCAGTCTCATCCGCCAAGCTCGTCCCATGAGGCTACACGTCCAGCAGAACCAGATCACAAGGGTGACCTTGATTTGCTGAGCGTGGAGGCCAGGTCTTGATATGAACAGACATGACGAGTTGGGTTGATATATTCCTCATTTTTCTTTTTCAATGTATTGTTGTGCCTCAAACCCAAAAAAGGGTAATTAATTCAAGTGCCCACACCACTTTGCCTTCCAGGCGCCGCTGGTGACACGCAAGGAGCAACTTGGAGTTGAACCCACTGAGGAGCCACCCTCTTCCACGTCCAATCGTGGTCGTGGCAAAGGACGTGGGCGTGGCCGAGGTGTGCGTGGGAAGAAGCGAGGTGCGGAGATGGAGGATGACAAGACTGATGACCATGCGGATGCCAACACTGTTGATGAGCAGGATGCTGGCCAGGAGGATCAGAACCAGCCTGGTGGCAGCACTGGTGACGGCAAGGCAACCAACAAGGAGGACCAGGAGACGGAGAAGCCGAAGAAGGTGAGAAAGGCCAAGGCCAAGAAGGAGGCCAAGGACGGTGATGAGCACACAGCCCCTCGTCCCAAAGCCGCTTCGAAGGCCATGAAAAGGCCTGCGGCAAGCAAGGAGAAGGTCAACAAGGAAAAGGAGGCGGAGGACAAAGGGACCAAACGTGCAGTGCCTGAGCCTGATGCAGCCCTTGGGGAAGCAGCCCCTGCCGAAGCCAAGAAGGCTCGCACTTGGGGCGGACGCTGGATTCCGCAGGAGGATGGCATCCCCCTCCGCAAGATGAAAGCCGTGATGCAGGTCTGGGAGGAGGCTCTGCAGGACAAGTTCTACGCCCAGTCGTCCGTTCAGAGCCCATTCTTCACGTTGTGCAACGTCCAATTCCGCGCTGCAGAGATTGACAATGAGAAGACGACTGTGGAGGAATTCGTGGCAGTGGCCCGGCGTCAGGTGGAACCCTTCACCAAGAATGCCACTTTCAGCAGCTGGGTTATGTTTAATTTTTTTGTGGAAGGCATTTCAAATCTCACCAAACCTTCTCCTTCAATTCCTCTTTGAATTGTTTCCCATATTTTCCTAACCTCCATTTCCTGGAATGCTTCCCCTTGCCGCTGCAGGCAAGAAGCTCAAGAAACCTTTGTGAGAGGCAGACTACCATAGAACTGGCTGAGCGCTGGCAATGCCCTTGGCATTGCACTTGTGGGTGCGCTCGCTGGTCTGGACGAATCCGCATTGGCCGAATTTTGAATTTTGACCGAGCTCACTTGTCTTGGATAGACTTTTCTCTTTCGATGTAGCGCTTCGTTTGGCGTTGGTGTGTCCCAACGGCAGGGCCAACATGCCAAAGCAGTGGCATTTCAGAAACCATCTAACCAACTTACCCCGGTATTCTCAATTTATACCCCTTTATTTCCTAGCTACCCTTGTATAATCATGTTGCTTGTTTTCATTGCCGTGACCATGGCATGGCCCTTAGAGTCTTGGAAGAGTGCATAGCGCACCAATCCCGTTTGACAAATTACAGGGTATCATAATCATAGGGTGTCATTGCAGGGTAGACGCAGCTACAGCCCACCTGCCGACGACCAGAAAAAAAGGTTGATGGAAACTTTAATTAATTGTGGTATGGGATGGCATGGGTCATTTTTCAACAAATGGCTTCTAACTTTGTTTTTCACCTCTTTGGGTTGCCCAAACCAGTTTGGGGTTGACACTTCCCTGCCGCGCAGGATGAAACTTCGCCGGGGCCAAACCTTCTTGGCATCTAATGGCATCTTTGAACGCAACACTGGCTTGTTTGATTTGGATGGGAGCCATCATCTTAGCGTCCCACGAACATTTCCAAGTCATTTTGAAATTGTGGATATCTGTTGATAATCGTTTTCAACAAGAAAGTTATGCATTGAAATTTGAAGTGGTTTTCTCTCACAGCCGGGGTCTAGCTCCACCGCTTCCTGTCCTGCAATCGGCTGCATCCCATGATGAAGCCACACGTGGACCTGGCCATCCGCAGAATGTTGGCACTGAAGGTGCCCAAAGATTCTTGGAAATTGCGATGGGGGGGTCTACCGCTATAGCCACTTCACCCCCCAAAAAATATATATATATATACCATACTTACCATATATATATATATAATAGAAAAACCATCCTGAAAAAGATACAGGGTATGGGATTGATAAACCACGAATGCAAATGTTACTTCTCCATTTTATATACTGCGCCCTTAGGACTTTGTGGCTGTGGTGATTCTAGTATCTTTCCTGGCTGTGCCGGAGTGGGAGGTAGAAGGCAATTTGGAGTTAGACTGTGTGGAGATGTTTGCTGGCGTGGCCAGAATCGCTCGGTTGGCTTCTTGGGCAGGGTATCGTGCAAGAGCATATGATGTGCTTTACCATTTGGTAGACCCAGAAGAGCGAAAGCGGGGGAAGCTGCGTCGCAGCCCTATGGACCTAAATGGGGCTGCCGGATTGGCGTGGCTTGGGAAACATTGGGGATATTTTTCATTACACAAAATGGAGATAAATTGTGTCTTTCTTTTGATTTATGTTCGTCAGGTATTTCCCATTCAGCTACATGTAATTATGTTGGTTAAATGTGGTTATTAAAAAGCATGGGCAGGAACAAGTTTGCTCATTGTTGAGGCTAGCTGTGGCTTTGTGCATCAACGGCCGTTATCAAGAGGCCTTCTATGTGATTGCTGTTGTTTGTTCTACATGGTCCTCCGTAAACGCCCATACGTCACAGCGTGACGTGCTGACACCTTATGGAAACACGGCACTTTCTGGAGTTCGGGCTGCCAATCGCATGGTGGCCAGGTGGGGTATGGAAAACCATATTTACCAGTGTCAATTATCTAGTGGTCATCTTATTCTATCGACTCACCAGTTCACACATGATACATTGTAGTTGGTTTCAATGTATTTCCATCATTACCTATGTTTTTCTTCACAACCCAATGTTCCGAGACTGTTTGCAGGGTGGCTCTTTTGGTGGTCTTCCTACAATGCTTGAACCAATCATGGATGATTGAAAATCCAAGTGGGAGCTCAATTCTACTTCACCCTTGGCTCCAATGGGCCATCAAGCTCATCCAGAAAGCCGGGGGTAGGGCCGCTTCTCATGTCATAACAATGGTTACAAATTGTTTGTTCCTTTTTTGGGGTGGTTTCAAAGGTATACCCATAGCAAGAATCCAAGCTACATTTAGTTCCAAGTAATCATTTTTGGGAATGGATTGGTTTTCCAACCGTGTATCAACTATCTTCCCAAGGTGATTTGTGTTCGTTTCTGGATGAGAAATTATCTATCGCCTTCCATGAAGCCTACAATGGTCATTTCCAACCAATACCTTTTGGAAGCTCTTGACAATGGTCCTGTCCCGCATGGCCGCAAGAAGCGGGCCAAAACCATTACCCGGAAATACAAGGATGCAACTGGCAAAACACGCTATGTGGGGACACGTGCCTTAAAGAGATCCCAGACTCTGAGCTGATCAAGTGTTTAGAACTTTTATTTGTGGTTTCCCTAATGTGCTTCCCTGGAGCAACTACTTTGTTTATGTATTTGATATTCACCCAGATGGTTCAAACAACTCAGGATATATCCCGCTCGGTTTGCTGGTGCGTTGGTGAGGATGATCCCAAAGATGAAAAAAGAACCACCACAACTCCAAGTGGATGTACCTTGTTGTTGTTGTTGTTGTTGTTAGCAATGCTATATTATTTTAAACATATATAATATTACATAGTTGGTTGGATCTCCTGGTTACTTGCTAATTGCCAGCCTTCATCCAACCACAGCCAGCCATCTCGCCTGTGTGAGGTTGATGCCTCTCCTTCGCTGGTGCAAACCTTTGCAGCCGCGTCAGGGGGGAGCTGCCATGAAGCTGAGTTGGGTGAAGTCCTGACATATTTGAAAAAATCACAATACTTGAGCCTGCCATCCGAATGGCAGAATGTTGTGTGAATGTTTCCGGTCTAATGGCCCAATGTCAATTTTTGAAACGGCGTAGTTACCCGCCCAAACGGCGTAGTTACCCGCCCAAAAAGCGTAAAAATAAAAATGAATTTTTGGGATGGTTTTCATGTTAGGCATTGTGAGGGCCCCTCGGACCAAATTCACACAAATTAATGTTGGGTGCAATGGCTGCTGTCATCACCGCAGAAAAGAATTCAACAGTGGCTGCTGTGGATGCATCAGTCACAATTAGAACAGAATCTCTTTTTGTTTCATGTGGCAGTTTTCACTGTTTCGGTCATCGGCCTAAGCAGTATGTATATCGAAGGGATTTCAGGTTCAAAGAGCCCTACAGGTTTCTGAGTAGGATGGCGGGACCACTTCGCTCGGGCAGCATGTGGTCTTCTGAGACCCTAGTTTCAGGGATGAAAGCCGTCACAGGCCAACCCAATGGTCTACTTCTCAAGAAAGAGGACCCTGATGAAGATCTACATTTTGAATACCAAGTGTCTTGTTGAGTCCTATAGTACCATCCCCCTATTATTGAAAGTCCCCCGTATGGGCCCCATCAATGATAAGATCGATTGCAAAACATAGCGGGGAGATATTCAATATCAGATGGAAAGGTTTACCCGGTTATTCAAGTTGTTTGTATTCGAAAGGGTTGTACATGTAAGTCCAAGCCAAGGAGACCAATTTTTGTTTTCAGTGCCTGCAACTGTTCACTAAGGCCCTCTGCGAGGAGTGTGAGCGCTTGGACGCCCAGATTTACCCACAAGCTGAAGCTGTGTCTTCACACCCTCATGAGACTGAGAGTTCCCATTGTCCAGATGCTGAAGAGGGCGATAGCATGTCTCATCACGTAGATGACGTAGATGATGATTATGAATCTATGGAGGTTCTTGGGATGAAGTGTCTATAGCTTTGGATGTTTCCCCTAAAAAAAAAACATGGAATTATGGGACTGTTCTGGTTTGATTTTGATTGGGGTTTGCAGTATCTAAGGTATGCACCACGGATGCCTACTTGACCCCTGAGATCACCAGTCCTGAGATTGAAGGTTTTGCAGCCCCTGATGCCGAGACCATTCCAGGTTCCCCATGCATCGCCCCAAAGACGGTGGCGCCCGAGAAGTCTAGCGCTACCTCACTGCCTATCTAATTGGCCCTTTTTAAAATTAGCCCTTGTTGAAAATACGTTTCATAAACCCTAATCACCCTGCCAAAACCATTATCGACTCGCTTAGGTTGCCGGGCAAAAGGACTCCCAGCAAGGTGCCCGGGCAGTGGCAACACCTTGCCGGCAGCTGCTGGAGTTGGGGGAGGGTATTGGTTTGGAGGATGTCCCTGACATCAGCGACACCACAGCCGAACGGCCAAAGGCCGGCGTTTTGAGGATTAGCCAAGATGCTATTGATGCAAGGCTCCGAAGGGTATTTACCCCTAATGTGCGCGGTGAGTACAAACTGAGCGCTGAGATAGTGTCCCAATGGAAGTCCAAAAAAGGGAGACAACCTCTGAGGACCCTTTTTCAAACTGTGGGGTTCAGTCCAGATACTTGGATCAATTTCTTTCCAATTACAACCCAATGGTTTCTCATGGTTTTCAACATTTTTGTGGCTGGAATTTTTGTCAAATCAAAAGACTCATGACCCAATCTGTTTTCAGCATGTTTATCCCATCCCTAGCCAAGGAAGCATTTGTGGAGGAGTGTTCCTTGCTCCGCTCAGATTCCTTGTCCAGTAACCAAACCGTTGAAGGGGAATACATGTCGGAGACCAAAATGCGTGACGAGATGAACTGGTCAGAGATACTTGTCTACGTATTGTTTCGATTTAATCACCGACCATGCCAAGTAGATGTGGGGAATATAGTTCTGTTACATGCCATGTGTGGCCCCCAGGACAAAAATCAATGCTATCAAAGCAGAAGCTCGTCGCAGTCCCAAAACGATGATGAGGCATGAGCCGGAATCCTCTGAGTTACATGGGTTACTAATAAACAATAACATAGGGTGAAGAAGAAACGACATATTGACTACCCTTCAAGTCTTTGGCAATGAAATGCTATGGCCTGAGAGTCACCGAGAGTACACCATGAAAACAGTAGTAATGTACCCTTCAGCTACCCTAAACAGTTACTTGTTATAAACACATATACGTGTGGATCCTACCTATCACTTTCTAATTGACCACCAGACCAGTCGTATTTTTGCCAATGCCAGGACCGATAGGTACGAACGTCAAACGTTGTATTGGGCAGAACTTTGCGTCAAGACTTCCCGGAAGCCCCTTGGATTCCAAACTGCTGTGATTGAAGTTATATTTGTCGATGATGGTATATTGTATCATGGCTAATTATTGTTTCCTCACTTCGAGATGCTGTTACCAAAAGTACAGTAGTGTTGCGGAATCTTAGGCAGCAAAGTAAGATTGAGATGAACCGCAAGTTGAAGTGGGACCAAACACCTCCCAATTTCGACGACTACGCCCCCGAGTGCCTTGAGAAGTCCACAGGGGTGCCATTCCAACAAGCGCCTATGGAGACCGAGCCCGTGGAAGGGAATGGGGGTCAAAAGAGGCCACATACAAATGCAGGGGATTCATCGGTCAAAGTCCCAAAGCACCAGTCCGTTCCAAAGTCCATCAAGAAATTGCCCGCAGGCTTGAGTAACCTTTTCAAATTGGAGTGAACCCACCAAAAAAAGTAAACACCATGATTTCAACCAATGGGTTTTTAATGGTTTATAATGCTTGGGATCTTAAACAGGTGATGAGCAACATGATGACGACCACGAGTCTGATTCGGAAGACACTATCGACCCTGAAAAAGATGGGGCCAAAGATGAAGCTTCCAAGCAACGAAAAAGGGCAGGCTTACCCGATATGAATGCTGACACCTTGCCAAGCAGTATTGCCACAAAAATGATGTATCTTGACCAAATAAACCGGATATAGTATGATTTACTGTGATTTATATTTATTCTTTTTTTTGGCACCCTCCTTCCACTGTGTAACAATTTCGTTCACCGCCCCGGCCTGTTCCAAGGGCGTGCTTGGCAAAGAGAATCAAAAAGCTTCAGGAGGGCCTGGACCGTTTCAGCGGAGCTGAGACCCTTTCAAGGTTGCAAGAGCAGACCTTTGTCAGATATATTATATATATTAGTGTATTCAATCTCCTGAAAGGTTTAAAACATTGCAAACTGAGTTTGTAAAGATTCTTGCATAGTATCTTCTTGTTGTTGTCTATGCTCTATACTTTCCAAAGCACTCACACATTTCAACTCCAAGGATGAAGGACAAGCTCTCCGCAACCATTGCTCTATTAGATGATTGTCTGGGAGCCATCGAAAGCAAATACAATGCTGGGGTGATTGATGGATTCACTGCAAAGTCCTTCCCTCAATTTCTCCCTGATGCTAGTGTTGCTGTATTTCTTTTCTGGGCTCAACCAAGTTTCCAGGATGTAATTCAACCGCCCTATTTTGAATTCCATTGTAAGGTCCGAAGAAGATTTGGATGCGGCTTACGCTGATGCAAGGGCTAAGTGGGAGCCTCATTTAAGATACATTACTCACTCCACGTGGGTAAACCATCCCATGCCCAGGGCGATCGATGCACTTCTCCTCGAAAATCGAATGAGGCCTGGGTATACCATATCAACCAATTTTGTATTCATGCCAATTGGTTGCTTGGCTCTGGAAATCCTAGCTCCATACGATCCCGCTCGCCCTTCCGACTGCCAGGCCTGTCTTCCCGAAGGTTCAGAAACCTGCGCCCAAGAGGGGTGCGCGGCAGAGTGCCCGTGCGGCAGCAAAGGCCAAGGCAAAGGCTGGGGCCAAAGCTGCCCCGAAAGCAAAGGCCACTGCTGGAAAAGCAAAGGCCAAAGCAGGGGCAGCCCCAGCATCTTAGGTGAACTCAAGATGTGAAATTTTCAAGATGTTAAGTTGGGTATTTAGCTTTGAACCACAAATAGTAACAGTAGAAAGCATTTGGAAACTTCATGAGACTTCCCAAACCTGTATTTTGTTTTGGGGGCCGCTGCCCAAATGTTTTCCTGAAAGGGTTGTGTCATGGTATGCTACCATGGCTTCTGAAAATCCCGTTTTCTTTTAAAACGGTCAAGTAGATGGTTGAAAGATCTGCCACTATCCTTCACCACATGTGAGGGCCGGGCTTTGGGGATAATGGGCCCACAGGCAGCTGGCGATTCAAAGCGCTTGAAATCTCTGACAAAAATGGGTGACCAATGGTGACCGATTGGGCCACACTTGTATTCATTTGCCAGCTTTGCACAACAAACTTGGGTGACCAGGTCCAAGGTGAAAATGCAATCAAGCATCAAAAGCTACCAGGTGTTATGCCAAGTGGAATGAGGTTATCCAAAAACTTTCTAAAATATTTGCCAACAAAGAGTCACTGCCAGGTAATCGTGAAAAACCTGATGGCGATGCCACCAACTTGACCAGTTTTGCAGAAGCAGTGGCTGATGGGGCCGTGTCCTCATTTGCCATGGCTTCTGTTGTGGGGTATGTTGAGTTGTAACACTGTAACAGTTCCCAAAGACATCATCCCATTCCTGCACCGGCCTCCTGTCTGAGGTGCCCGTTGTTCATGCCCAGAACATTCGCCTGGGTGAGTACAGAGAGAACGCTGCTCCCAAACATGTGCAAATAAGTTCCGGGCAACACTGGAAGAAAAATTGTTCCCGCAATGCTTGGTATGTTTTCAAGAAGCGAGGGCTTGGATGGGATGTCAAACTGAGTACATTTGAATACTTGAGTGCTAATGGTGACATCATTCCCATTAGCTACATCTCGCCCTATGACTTCTTTGAGTACCTGATGAAGGAGCACCCTGGGGCCCTAGTTGGGGGTCTGCAATCAGCAACAGATAGGGCTGAACATTTGTCAGCTTTTTGGGAAGCGTTCAGACTACAACACAGAGACCATGTTGTTTATGAGGAGCATGGTTCAAACCTCTCTACAGTGGTGCCACTAATGTGGCATGGTGATGAGGGGAGGGGCAAGCGCCGTGGAAACACGGCAGTGGTTTCAATGCAGTGTGTGCTTGGGATGGATACTGCTGTACGTTCTCGAAAGCGATCCCTAGCTTCCTGCAGCTGCAAATCTGAGGCTTCACATGCGTTGAAATGTCGATTTGGGGCAGCGACCCAGAGGCTATCCCAGAAACACTTGGAAACCTTGAGGCTGCAAGCCACCACAATGAAAGGACACAGTCTCTTACACCATTGGCCGCTGTTCATTATTCCAAGTTCTGTTCACCATGCTCACCCTCAAGCTATGATCCAACTGCTGAAACTGATATCAAAAGATTTCAAACGTTTATTCTTTGAAGGCGTTACCATTTCTGGCAAGACCTACAACGCTGCTGTGGTGGGTGCCAAAGGAGACTTGAAGTGGTATGGGAAAATTGCACTTCAGCGCTCGTGGGAAAACCAAGGGCGACGCAGAGATTTGGAATGTTGCCACCTGTGCATGGGAGGGCGACCCCAGGTCCCTTGGGAAGACGTTGTGAGTGACGCTGCTGCATGGCATGGCACCAGGTTCTCCCAGAGGCCATGGGTGGATCCACCTTGTGTCTTGGCCATCCCTGTCTGTCGTTTGATTCCAGAAAAACAATTCTTGAGCGATCCATTTCATATGACAAAAGTTGGCATCTACAGAGATGTTGTTGGCAGTACTGTGTGCTGGCTGGTCTCCAAGGGCTATTTTGGGCAACAGGGTGACTTCGACCAGAAGCTTTCCACTGCTCATATGGGCTTTGTTCTTTACTGTCGAACTGTTGGCCGGTCACCGGCATTGAGAACATTTACCCGTCGCCTTTTCATGTATCCACGCTTTGACAAATACCCATGGAGCAACACAAAGGGGTCTGACACTATGCTGCTGCTTGATTGGCTGGTGGTACAGCTTACAGGGTTCCAAAATGACCCTCAAGATCCCTCTCACCTACCAACCCTCCAACTGATGAAAGCAGTATGCAAGGAGGCCCGACAAGTTTTCACGCTTCTGAATGGGCATGGACTCTGGGTGTTCCGGGGGTGTTCTATGAACCTCTTTGCCAGCATGCAAGGCTTCATCCGGGGGTATGTTGCCCTCGCAAATTCGATTCTGAATGATGTTTTCAATGGATTTGGCATGAAGCCAAAACTACACCTACTCCGCCATGTAACGTTGGAAATGGACGAAGCACTCAAGGCTGGAGATGAATGTGTATTGAGTTTAAATGGCCAAAACTGTGAGGCCGATGAGGACTTGATTGGACGAACATGCCGTTTAAGCAGAAGACTTGATTCTCGAAAAATCGGCCAAAGAGTATTGGGGTGCACCCTGCTAAAATCCAGCATCCTTTACAACCGGTTCAAGAAAGTGAATCGCCTTTGATGATCTCTGAGCTCCCAGCTGGAAAAATGGAAGCAACTCCGCATGCCGGGGCTATGGGATGGTGTTGGAACGCGTAAGATCTAAAATGTTGAAATGGCGGCCAGCGCCCGCTTGACCCCAAGCCAACTTATTGGTGACATTTCGACTTGACATCAAATAATAAACCATTGTATGATCCAAGAAGCGGCGATGGTCGCAGCAAGTGTGTTGACCAACACATGTCTAGATATATTGAATAGATGGTTCACTATCAAACAGCGATAAATTTGGCAAACGGCGAAGGTTCAGAGAACGAGCGACATTTCATGCTGTTTCAAGAAGCGGCGAAAATTTNAATAGATGGTTCACTATCAAACAGCGATAAATTTGGCAAACGGCGAAGGTTCAGAGAACGAGCGACATTTCATGCTGTTTCAAGAAGCGGCGAAAATTTTGCACATCAGGAAGTTCTAGGTATATATAATAGGTGATTTTGTTTGATGACGAGGGTAAAGCCGCCTTAAAGTGCTTAGGTCCTGTGAATGGAGCGGCGCGCTTAACATCAGAAAGGTGGTGCGTAGCCCCTCACCGCATGGATCTACAAATGAAACCCAAATAACGTAAAGAAAGAGATAAAACTCGTGAGGAGATCCCAGCTTTAGACTTTCAATATTTTTTTTGGATTTCCTATTGCCCTCCAACTCAGATAGATCCTGCAAAATAGTGCAAAATGTAATTCTCCTTGAAAGGTCCATTCTCAGGGTCTATGTTACCAGTATTTGGGGGGATAGTAAAATGGGAAAAGCCAAAACGGAACAGAGATGGTTTTGGGTTCGATGACTTAGGAAACCGAAAGCATGGCGACGGCAGTTTGCCCGGCCCGCCCGCCTTTTTTTTCCGCCTCCACAACCACACCGCAATGGCCTCAAACACGGGGGAATCCCTGGAATGCCTACACCATGGGTACTAGTTTGGGTAAACAAACCTTGCAATCGAATGTCCACCATGTATGAATTATTTCCAGCACCCCTTTTTTCCCTCATGTTAGATTGCCGGCTTAAGGAAATGGATCGAATTGATCATTCCATCTGTGGTCAACAAACAAACTTTGATGATCCGAGTGTCGCATGGTGTCAGATTCCGCGTTAGCATGAATCTTTATCAAAATTGTGCAAAATCAACAAACCAAATGTGCATCTCCATGGCACCTGTTGTGTGACATATCTCACTTAAGAGTCAACTCACATGGAAGTCCTTTTGCGTCCAAGGTTGGTTTTGGGAGAGCATATGAGCATCATAGGCTTTGACGCATGCCCTTTAGATATTGGTCAGCCCCGAAATTTGCATGGCAATGGCTACTTCCAAACAACTCCAAACTCGGCGCAGTGCCTTAAACGTTTTCATACCCATGTAGGCATCATACTGTAAGTATAAGGAAGTGGTATGTTACTACAGGAAGGTTGTCCAAATTTTCAGCCGTGAAACCCTCAGCAGGCCACTCGGCTCCGGACTCCAAACATCCCAAGGGAACCGAAGAAAATGGTCAACCAGGCCAGGTTATTCACCTCAAATCCAAGTTTTGGTGAGTGGTTCCTGGGTGCCTCGTTTAAAAAAGGCCGTTCAGATCACTGACATCAGGCTTGCTCCCTGGCCCCTGACAGGTGCGTTTGGGGGGTAAATTGTAATTTCCCCTTCTCCTGTGACTATCATTTACCTGCGGGCTGGAGCACCCCTGAACATTGTTGCAGAGTTTCTTTGGAGGAGATTTTACTAGGAGATTCATCCCACTTCATCCATCTTCAGCCCTGCAGCTATTCACAAGACTATCAAGACTACAATAAACTCCAATGGTTGGACGAGCAGATTTTCCAGCGACCGTGGAACTGTAGGATACAGCAACAAAGACTCACCAAAGGACAGGAATGCCTTTGGGATGTCATAGGCGACTATATACGATGCCAAACGGCTGTGTGGGAAACAATACTAATACCCAATGACGTAGCCTATATCCACAATGATAATTGAAGTAGCGCATCCTATTCTTGGAGTTTCCCAAAATTGATTCTAGAGAAAATCTCCACATTTTCCCCTTGCATTTGACCATTGATTTTCCCAACAAAACCAATCCACTGAAACTTCGTCCATATCCGTGGTATATAAAATATATATATATTTATATATTTATATATCATTATAGATCTATATAGATCTCTCTCTCTCTATATATATATATATACCGTACCCCTTTTGTCTTCATTGAACCTCGACTGTAGTTAGGAATAGATGGATGATGATTTTTGGGGTGCAGCACCCCGCAGCTGAGTCCAGCGTACCACTTGAATGTCGGTTTCCCAGTTGCCCAAGGACCTAGGCGAGACGGGCAACGGGCACCCTGTTGCTTTTTCTAAAACAGATCCGGTTGGTACAAGGTGGCGTCCCCCAAGTAATGTTTGTTGGTTTACAACCTATTTTGACTTCGATGTCAATCTACCATGATCTCAGCAGGTCCAAGTGATCCACCACCACCATTGCTTCGACGATTGTTGGCAGGGCAGCTGCGTTTGAAGTCATGGTCAGGCTCTCTTGGTTGGTTGCTGGATCTCGGTCTCTTCCTTGAAGAGGTACAGCATCATCTTGCCAGTGTCATCAGCAGGGCGTTGCCGGCATTCACACTTCTTGAGTGTGTTACCATGCACCTTAGCTTTCTAACAAGCTTTACGTTCACGAAATGGGGATCCACCTTGTATGGACATGTTTGAAGGACATGGCCGGACATGGTGTGGTAAACGGATGAATAAGACTCTATCCTGTACCACTTGGAAGGTGCTACACCCCCCAAGAGAATTTATCATTGGAACTGCCGTCTTACCCTCCGGCAATCAAACGTGGCAATTGAGCATCCATCGGTATAGCTGATTTTCCCAGCTAGAAACCTCCATTTATATGGACTTTATCCAGCTAGCCATCTTTGATTACACTGGAGGGGTTAACTGTTGAATCCTTGAATGAATGTACGACGTGATGGAAATCTTTTCTGGTCGGGGAAGTTTCCTTCACCGGTTTGAAGCTCGCAGCACATGAAGTGTGACAGGCTGGTCATTTGGATCCGTTCGGACAAACACACACACACACAGAGAGAGGGATGAGAAAACCAAAAGGTCAAAAGCAATAACCACTATCCAAATTAGTCGAAGCCACCAATAATATACATAATATAGTTTAAACAAGTGAAGTACTCATTTGACAAATTGTAAACATGAAATCCGATCCAAATCACCAAGAACTACCACGGGCTTCAGTGCTTCGTCATGGGGAGGTCATTCTTCCCATTTAAACATACTGAGATCGGCTGATCTGTTGACTTCTTTGGAGCTCAGCCCTAACATTCTGTAGATGGAACACGATGAAACTTAAATCCAAACTCTCCAGTTGGCAAAGCTCATGGCAAGAAAAAGGAGGAATATCTCATATGGGGATGGGTCAAATTTTACGCTTGGGACCACAGATTTTAGTATGTGTTTAGCATTAACTATGTAGTTTGTGGGGTACCCAATTTTGAATAATTTTGACCTATACTCATACAGACAAACATGTCTCCATTTTAATCGATTTGTGGCAGAAACCTTATGGGTCCTGTTGGCTGAACGACTGAAGGGTTACAAGTTGTATATCGCTCATGAGGCGAAATGACTGATGTATCGGTTGCGATAGGCAGGAGTACAATTAACCATCGTTCCAGCTACGCAAGAATACATGTAATCAATCAAATCAATTCATCATACCAATTCTTGTTTGAGCTTGTTTAGTGATCTTTGGTGAATGTGATGGTTTCCCCTGTACGAAGAAACATCATGTCAT
Source organism: Symbiodinium sp. clade C Y103 (assembly GCA_003297045.1). Taxonomy (NCBI): domain Eukaryota; class Dinophyceae; order Suessiales; family Symbiodiniaceae; genus Cladocopium; species Cladocopium sp. clade C. The sequence continues at coordinate 31,662 of BGPT01001432.1, read as the reverse complement.
ACAGTGTACACGATTGCTCCCAACACCCCAGTCACAAGGGCAGTAAATTGGCAAACATATAGTGGTAAAATGACCAATTAACGCTCCTTGTGGCTATCATTTACCTACAAGGAATTCCATGGTTTGTGGTAGATATACCTATATAGAACGATATAACTATAGTTATATAGATGGGATTATAAACTATAGCTTATAACTGGGGGACCCCAAACATCATGTCATAAATTGTCCTAATTTGTCCAGATCTAAACGTAGCAATGACGTCCCTCCATTCCGCTTTACATCCGAGCCGCGGTTCCCAGCGAAACTTCTCCGTCAGCAGGGCAAAAATGGAGTAACCTGACCCAACATACGCTGGTTGAGGGCTGGGAAACACAATTTCCCAAGGATTATATAATCTGGGGTAACCGTCAAAAATAGAGGCTTCACAGAATTAAACGTTGATATGTTTGATCTATTCTGCATCACAACGAAATCTTTTGATAGTCCAGTCAATTTGTGAAAATCAAGCACTTTGGCATCCAATTACTATCATGAATCTGGTGGTAAACAATCATAATTACGGAAAATCACCGCTCTTGATAGGTAAATCGACAAACCAAATGAGCCATGTTCAATAGCAAACTTTTGGTTTACTGGAGGGTAGTCTGGGGCAACCAGCAAAAATGGAGGTTTAACAAAGTTTAACCTTTGACATGTGGGATAGGTACTTTGTAGATTCTTATGTGTAGTGGGATGTAGTGGGAATTAGGACAAATTGGATAGCCGAGAATTTGATACGTTGCGCTTGTCCAAGAACGGAGATTTACTTTAAGCCTTTTAGCAAAAGCCTTTTCATGGGGAAATGATGACAGGCTACTTTGGATAAACTATCACTAACTTCAGAGTGCAAACAAGCTTGATGTTTTGATATTTCTGTGGTTCCCAACCTTAGGAAGCATCTCAATTCTGGATTTCACAGTTCGGCAAAACTTCCTCGATGGTGAATTCATCAATCGGTCCACCGAGACACCTGCGACTGGCAGTGCCAGTACTTGTGCTTGGCGCAGGGTGGAACGCACGTAGTGAGAAACATAGGCCGCCTGCAGTGAGAGCGCAGCCTGATATATTTGGGGGGATACAAATCAAAACAGAATCGAAGCGGCGCAATATAAAACCATAAATGCAAATCTATTTATATACTCATGCTATTGGGACTATGACCAATAGTCAATACATATATGAATCAACACAATGGAACTATCATCTCCACTGCTGGGAGATGACCAAGAAACACGGCGATGTAACACATGCTCTGGCCTCTATATAAGAATCAGGTGATATCAGGCAAACTCGTCGTTTGTCGCCAGCTAAACAGTAATTCTATACACCGTACTGAAGTACAAGCCATTGAAGACATCACAACAGGGCTTTGGCTGGGGATAGGTTCGGTTCAGAGACCTGAGATTGAAGGTCTATGAACATGCAGCTACATATTCTATCATATTCTGTACATGGCCAGTACGGGAAGAACGTCAAGAAGTAATCTGATTGTCTGTGTTTGGATATCATCTAAAATCATCTAAATAGTGATTTTCAGACTGTATGGGTTGGATTGCTATCTTTTGGGATGCATGCTCACCATCCCTGGCTTTTTTGCTCCTCTAGACGCAGTGGCCATGTTATACTCTCAACCCCAATGAACTCAGATTTCTGCACGTGTATTCCATGTCGGAAGTGATTGCTGACCTTGTCTAGTAGCAGCTAGTTGCAGCAGTGGTTTAGTCTGGTTTGCAGTAACTTTCTTACCAATCTCAGTGGGAATTCCAAGACCCTGAAATAGAGGTACTGTACCATATAAAGCCGTATTTGCGGGTGTATCCCCTTGCCGGCATAGCCCTTGCATAGGCCTTGTATGTGGTAGGTATCTCCAATTTAGGTACCCTGAAATGGCCATTCATGATCATTTTAGACCAAAGATTTGGCTATGGCCCATACGGCTGAAAAATAAGGTACCAATGGACCCGTGAAATTGGGACTTCTAACATGTCTCTCAAGGGGTCTTGAGCAATAGCCAATCCCAATGTGCGTTGGTGGCATCACCATTTTCGCAAGGTGAACATCACATGGGTTCACCATCAAATCCATATTACCTTTGCTGGGTAAATGACTATCCTTTGAAAATGAACCTACCATTTTGTTCTAAGAATGAAATCATATTGACTGGGATTTTCACTTTAGATGGATCCCCCCCCCAAAAAAAAATACCAGTAGATTCCCCAAATGACCATAATACATCATAATACGTTATTTCCAGACAAGGCCAAGTAGACCCCGAAAAATATCATGATCAGCCCTAAATTGCTGGTAGATTTTCATTATATCCCATGGGTCCCCCTCATGTTGTTCCCTGACGTTCATACTGTTTTCCCAGGGAGGAAAACATTCCTATCCCCAGTCATATTATACACCTGCCATAACCATGGTAAAAAAAGTAGGCAACAAAACTTTATATTTGGGACCACCGTTACAATGGGGTGGTTTCATGAACAGGGAATAGGACTACCATGGTTAGCATTGTTATTGGGATAAATTAGTCTATTAATAAGTGTGTTCTGTTTACCATTTTCAAACAGTCACATATTTTTTGGGGGGGCAAAACATGGCAAAACATTTTTTGCTGCTTACCTCCCAACTTTGGGATTCACAATTTCCCCACGGAGAGCTCCCCAATTTCTCGGGTCGCCTCGACGCGAGAATCCCGGAATCTCAACAAAATATTCAGGCGCCCGTCGCGACGCCGGTCCTGCCCAAGGTAGTGTAGGCCAGGTGGCGACAAAAGCTTCGTAAACTAGTGATCAACTGAGGTTCAATTTGGTGAAATTATTATAGGTATTAAATGTATATATATATATATGTAACATGTATATATATATATAATTATATATAATATGTGTATATATATATATATACATATGTATATATATATACATATGATATAGTATGTATCAGGATGTATATATATATATACTATGTTATATATAGACGTATGTATCTCAATAAATTGACATATTCATAGAAATGAAAAAATAGGTCATTCCCGCACTAGCCATAATGCACAGTGACGTCGCAGTGAAGTCACTATAGTTTATCCAGATTTACATGTATATACAGATATACATATATGATACATACATGAAATGCTTTTCATACCTTCAATGTACATGGTCATGATATTTTTATATAGTTACAAAATTATTTGGAAATCTTTGTAATCATACTATGCATAATGGAACTAGTAGCATTTCATTTTTTTAAGAATAACCCACCTGAAATGGTGGGTGACCTTTTGAGTCAAACAGAGTTAGGAACATGTGTTTAGGATGATGTAAAATGAGTGATGAATACTTCACCTATCTTTTCGCTTCTTCTTGCACACATACATACATATATATATATATAATGTATATATATATATATATATACGTAGTGACCATATGTTTTTGCCATCTGAGTAAATAGTATGAATTAGCTATGCAATCCCAATGCAGTGCTGGGATACTTGACTATGTGTTTCCCCACTAAAAAAAAGTTTCGTAGCCATATACCACACGTGAAACGGTATGGCGAGTTGATAGAAATGGATAGTGGCCTACATTTCAACCAATCCACCATAAAAACTATGCCAAAATGTCTGATAACATGGTGCTCGAAGGTGTAAGTGGACCCAGTTGATCCAGTTGTCCATGATGGAAACCTATTCTTAATTGGTGGGCTTTCCATCTACTCACTAGTGGTTGTTGAGTAGATGGGTACCACCTAAAAATCAAATAAATGATCCAACAAAATGCGAAAAAAACTTGTTGAAACTTCTTTTTTGGCTTAAACCCTGATTTTAAACTTATTTTTTTGGCTTAAAACCCTGATTTTGAGGGTCAAACTGCCAGAGTTTGGGTGTCTAAAAACATGTTCTATTTGTGCATTTTCATTCCTATGTTTCATCGGCTAAGAGCCCAACATCCAATGAGTCCCATGCCTAAAAATCCCACATTCTAGCGGCTGAAATTCCGATTGATCAGTGTGCAACACCCGCAATGTCATCCCTTCCAGTATTGGCTGGTTGAGAACCTGAGTTCCATGATAAGTCAAATGACAATCCGCACTAAACCAGGTCAGAAAATAACCAGCGGATAGTTAATAACCAACCATCAACCATGATTTATCCAAGATATATCCCCAGATATCTTGATGCTTTAAACCATGTGATCCCCCCGCAGGTTCATCCAGGCTCATCCGGTTTCGAGGGCCTCCATGAGGTCGTCCAACCATTGGTGAAAGCCCATCAAATCTGCCGCCGAGGTTTCTGGATCCCCTGATGCTGGAAGCCATGCTGGAAGTGACAAGATGGGGCCCCTAAACGATAGCGACGAGAGCTGACTTGGTGAACATGACGAGGTTGGTGAATTCTATGGTTTGTGGTAGAGATAATGATAGTTGGATAGGATTATAAACCAACAAACATAACTCGGGGGGCCCACATTGCATGGTTTCCTATGAGGTACCCCAAGTCAGCTGGATGGTTGATTTTATTTGGAAAATCCAAAACAAAGATGGATAACTTGGGGTATCTCCATGGGTTGGAAACTATAGCAACATTTCTGGGGAAAATGGTTTCAAGGTGGCGCCCACCAGTTATGTTTGTTGTTGTTTTGTTTTCACACCGTGAAAACGATAGTTATATCATGTTATATCGTGCTACATCACTATATCTACCATAAACCATAGAATTCACCTAAGAAAATAAACCATCTTGTCTATCAAGGGAGCCCCACATTGTAGCAACCCTTCATGGGGAAAAGTTGGATTTGCTCCAGAAACCCAACAAAAATACAAACAAAGCCTATAGGTTCCAAAAGTAGCGGATTTCCTTTAATTAGTGGATTTCCCATTGGGAAATGAGAAAGGCAATGAAACATAATCAAATAATCATCAGCAAATCCAGAAAAAATTGGATTTGATAGAGATATGATGGAGATATAATCGGAATATCAGTATGAGTTTCAATGGTTGAAGGGACAATTTATAGTTACCCCGAAACAGACAGGAAAGTTGCAAACCTGGAAATGACGTGGAATGTGAACATATTGTCTATAACATCCTGGAAATACGTTTCTATCTTGTTGGGGACACTTATATTCATGGGATTGGGTGAAGGGACAATTTACAGGAAACCATGGATTTTCCCATGAAATACAGGGGTTTCCTGTAAATTTTCCCTTAACCCAATCCAATGATATATGTATATACTTCATGTAGAAATGATGGTTGGGATTGGATTGACTATCCCAAAAACGGCCCAACTTTTCGCACCGGAGGCAAGGAAGATGGTTGGCAGAACTTTTCAGGTGGGTGGAATGTGAGTTTTTTCTGAAAAAATGATACCCCACAGCAGTGATAGCTAATCACCATCGTGCCTATTTACATGGCTATGTTATGCTGCCCATTTTCAGACACACCCAGATGTACATATGAAAAAGTCTATATCTGGCACTACAATATCCTTGTTACAGGTTGCAAGATGTTATACCCTCTGGTGAACTAACATAACTATGAAAAATCACAATTTTTGATGGGAAAATCCACTATAAATGGCCATTTTCAATAGCAAACTGTTAGTTCACCAGAGGGTAAATGGCTCAAAATCAAACGCCCGATGGTCTGGACGTATGAGGATCACCTCCCCATTTTTATGGAGAAATTAGATAGCCCATACTGGACAGGATGCAAGGAGGAGATGCGGGCTCTGGTGATATGAATTGAAACCAAGATAATTAAGGGATCTTGAGGGCATGGAACTGACTAACAACATCTAACAACCACAGTTTTGGGGTCTTTCGTTGTTCATCTTGACAAACCATGCTCTCTCTCTCTCTCTCTCGCACCGACAGTCGTATACCTTCCGCAATTGTTGTGTGACACGCACCCCCTGCGCAAGCAGCCGGGACCGGTGGGACATTTTTTTGGCACGGATGAGTTGCAGAGATTCGACTTCTAACAGCTTCTGCTGCAGTCGTGAAGGTGTGCGGGATCAGGTCATTCAAAACAACATGAAACAAATCAGATTGCCTGGAAAACAATGAGGAACAAAATGTAGATAGCATAAATCATCTCAATGCATGCTGGACAAATCATATCCAAAAAATAGCATGTACAAATTGAATCAATCAACCATACTAATAGGTATGTATGGTATATAATGAAATATATATATATATTATATATATGTATGTATGTATCAGCTTGCCACGTCTAGAAACAGCAGAGTTCAAGAACATAAGTCACCATCGAAGTAGTTCAAGGCCTTGCAACTCGACGAAAAAAACTCCTTTGAGGGTTGGGATCTCCCAGCAATCCCATATGACGTGTTGTGATGGATCGTTTCTGCATCAGGTGTCTTGGAACAAAAAACACTGGACTTCCAAAGTCTCGCCCATGAAGTTTTTATGTGCTCTGCTTGTATTTTCACATTGCTTGAAGATGAACAATTGAAAAAAAAAACAAGTCAAGCATTGTTTTGAGCGTCCTTAAAGCCCTCTGAACCGCTCATTGAAAAACTGTAGGACAGAAACTGCAGAAAAAGAGTCGATTCGAGAATCCCCACTGCTTCACGCTATTCGCTACTTCATGTTGGGACGAACCATACTTAACCTGGTCTGATCTAGGCTGATTCTAAAACAACACACTGCTCCCATTGGCTTGGCCTGACCCCACTACTATCAATACATCCACGTCTCTTGAGAGACCTGGAGGCTTCCTTTACCTGTCCAGTGAAACCAGATCCAGCGCTGAGAATGGTCCTTGCAGCTGATTGGGGCCCACCTCTGAGTTGTTCCATCCACAAAAAACGCTTCAACACTGGAATTGAATCTAAGTTATGCCTATTTGTATGTCCAAAAAAAAACATGGTAAGGATACCTTCCTGTGTTCTTCGCCACTCTCGCAGCGTTTCAAGATCACTCGTGCACCGTATCGCAAACCGATGCTCCGCGGCGGCAAAACAGTGGCAATCATCAGTACCAAGCAAAAAAATCCAATTTTTGCGGTTATCCTCTTTTGGTGGACATCGATTGGGCCATAACCACAACCTACAAACAAAAACAATCTTCTATGTATAACATCTTTAAAATTTTAGAAACAGTGATGCAGTAGCCTACCTACCAACCCAAGGTGCACCAAATGTAAAAAAAAACTCCACAGAGAATTGATGTCAATAGATGTCCATCTAGCTGGTGCCAGCTTCCTTGGACCCAAATAGGTTCTCACCTAGGAAACACAAATAGTTTACTTAGGTTCCAGCTGTGAGAATATAGCATAATTAGATGTATCACCTTAGACTTTCGAGGATCTTAGAGGTTTAGAAATACTATCTGGAACATCCATATTCTACAAAAAATAAAATCCAGAGCTTTAAACATCTGATCTTGCAACATATGTTGTTCAATGGATCCCCAATATCTTAATGTGGCGGTATCTCCATCTCCCATCCGACCAAAATTTGTCACTTGAATCGACCCTGAGCTCGACGTAATTGTTTGAAACCAGGTCAAAGCTGTTTCAGCACAAAACCACAGGTTCAGAAATATGATTCTTGTGGATTGGACATGTCTGAACCATGTTTCGATATTTCTGCGGCCAGGGCTAAAGTCCTCAACAGCTACAGACATGGGAGCTGCTGGCAAATTGGCCAGAAAATAGACGTATTTCGGCGTGAATCCCACGCACGGAGCATCACTTGTGGCACCTTCGCTTTTGCGAACAGCCACAGAGCAAGCGCACACATCGCACCACTTTCCTTACCCACTTGTGGCAAGAAGTTCGCCCAGGATCCTGACTAAGACGATTCGTTGATGCCAAGCACCCGCTGATGTTTTCATCCTACAGCCACCACCAAAGCTGGTAAGGAAAGCAGCTGACACCAGGGGCCTTCACACTTGGGGATCTCCAATTCATATCATTTCCGTTTTCACCTGCAGAGATTTTGGGGTCGGCAGTCCCCAAGTTTCACAGTTCCAGCCCCGGAGGGTCTGAATTAGCCACTATGAGAGCTCTGGTTTTGCAGCCACACAGCCTATCTCCCATCTATCTGTCGTCCAAGTCATTGATCTACCAACGAGTAGTCCAGAAACAACGAAGCGTCAGCATAGTTCAGGTGATGGCTAAACAAGGCTTTCGCAACAGAATCCACCATAACCGAGGAGAAAAAAACAAAAAACAAAACAAAACAAGACGTGCTTGGTATTCCTTCAAATTGTGGATCAAATACACAATAGTATATTTTAACAACCAATAATAACAATAATTCAATAATCACAATAACACTGCGACTGCCAGATCCCAGTGGGCGCTGTCGGACTTCATCTGCCAGCTCCAGATCCCAGTGGGCACTGGGACTTCAACCGCGACTGCCAGATCGCAGTGGGCACTGCCGGACTTCAACCGCGACTGCCAGATCGCAGTGGGCACTGCCGGACTTCGGCCGCGACTGCCAGATCACAGTGGGCACTGCCGGACTTCAACCGCGAGCCCCACATCCCAGTCGGCACTGCCGGACTTGAACCGCGAGCCCCAGATCGCAGTGGGCACTGCCGGACTTCAACCGGGACTGCCAGATTGCAGTGAGCACTGCCGGACTTGAATCTGTATACTGTCAGAACATATGTCAGATAGAATGTCAGAGCACATGTCAGAGAGAATGTCAGATAGAATGCCAAGAGGAAGAGGAGGAGAGGACAACTCTGATGAAACCTATAGAGACCGGAGGTCTCTAGATTTCATCAGATTTGTCCTCTCTTCCTCTTCCCTGCCAGAAAGTTTTACCAGAAAGAATGTCAAAATATGTATCACACTATATGCCAAATAAAGTCTCATGGTGGGGATCACTCGAAGCAAGTATTTTTTTTTTGATGGCACCAACATGCACCAACCATTTACCCCTTGGATTGGGATGTCAAAGTCTGTGTAGGTACTTCCAGAGCTGGTTAGGACGGTAACCGGTCCAAATAGGAAGATGGAGAGGACATGCACCCCCCCAAAATGGCCAGGATATGGTCAGATCCCTGTGATTTTCTAGGGGTATATGGTAAGCAGGGGTTGGTGGTTCAGCCATCCATCACACAGATATGAGTTTCTTATACCAGCATCCTTCGAAGTGAGGTCGCCTGGTGCTTCCCACATGAGAAATACAGTACACGCATTTTGGGGACGTTTCCCCTATAAACTACCATCATTTGTGATGAGGTTGGAGAGGTTGCCATATGTTACCATATTTCGCAGTAACTTCCAGTAGAACGGCCGCGTTGGCGCAACACCAAAGCCGACTCTGCAAAGATTTAACCGGGCAGAGTCGTGTGGGAAAGTGCCGCGATTCGCACAGCGGGCTATTGCTGCGGTGTGATGGGATACCCCTGTGATCATTCATATCCATTCATAGGTCCCAACTTCAGGAATCATCCAAGTCTCAAGAATCAATTTGTTGAAGCAACTGACAGGAACCCCCAACACCTACATCTGACAGCAACACCCTTCTCGTCAGGGTATGTATTGGGAAGGGAGACCTCCGGGCCAGGTTTTTCAGGCGTCCGGGTCTCCGCACAATTTCAAGTTGGTGGCTTCAAAAATTGACTGCATCTTGGTCGGTGCTGGGGAATATCTGTAGGAACATCTTACAGATCCTGAGATTCAGCAAATCCAAATTGCAATGGGTCTGTAGGTTCTAAAGGGTCCAGTTACCCTCTGAAACAAATAAACTGAATGAGTCATTGCCATTGTACAGATTATATACTATATACATCTATATACAACTAACTACAAGTTTCCATTTCTGATTGAAAACCCACTGTTGATTGATAAATTTGTCAACCATGCATCCAAACTACACTACTCATCTTGTTGGCCACCTTCTATCCCCGTTGTTAGTTCGCGGGTCATATTCTACTTTATCGCATGATAGTTGGTTAAAACCGCTATTGTTAGCTTGTTAGTACATATACTCCCCAAGACATCTCCAATCACCAAGAATGAATGATTTAATGTTTGGTAATCCCCTATTCTTGGACAAACCCAACTAGTCAGGTGTTTTTTTTCAGGTGCTGGATAAATCTTAAAATCAATGACTCCACTCAGTTTTCTAGGTGAGCCTCCATTGTTCTTCCTGCAATCCACGAAATTTTCAGGGTGACCTTCCAATTTTCCCAGTTTTCTGGCTGAATTCCCCAATTTTTGTCCCAGATCTCCATCGTTTTTCGATGCCACCGGTGCCATGGCCTAGCGCCGTGGCTTGGAGGCCACCCTGGGCGGCGTTCGCTCGGCCAAGCTGGGCACCGTGGGCTTGGCCCCGGCCCGGGCGGCGGCCGCGGTGTCCGGCACCTCGGACCAACCAACGGGACGCTCCACCTGTGCCTGGCTCCCAGGGCATGGTGGATTGGGGTATGGTTAGTAGTGCGATATCACGATGTTGATGGTTATGGTCCATAACTTATGGTGACTATAGTGATGGTGATAGTTAAACCACTACTGTTGGTTGGTGATGGTTTGGGTCATAATTACATATCATAGATGGACATTGAAATTCTTGACGAATGGAGGTGGTACAATGGGGGTGAGTCGCAAAGCAGTTAAGGGGACCATGGGGTGATCAAGTAGGATTAGGATGGATGGATCGTGAAAAGGTGTCAAGGGTTGAGTTGGATGACCGTTCGAGGGATCATTGAAGTTTCTTTGACCGGCAATTCTTGAGCCAATGACCCAGAGTTGTGATTCTACATACAGAAATCAATTATCTACGTAGGTCAATTATGTAATATTGCAGGGCATGAACATTCAGGCTTCAGTGTCCCAACAAAAGGATAGAAAAGGGTCACTTATTTATCTGACACCCAAATCACTGTCCAGTTTCAAGGCTCAAGAATGCCCCAGACCTTGGCAGTTTATTTGCAGCTAGACTTCACCAACACAAAACTACGTTTTACAAAGTCAGCCGAAACACGCCATTGAGATTGTGAACATGCTGCTTTATTGATAGCACATGTCATTCTCAGCGGCCATAAATCCCCAACACGCCAATGAAGTAAATAGCTATACTATATAACTGCATGTGAGCTGTGTTCAAAACCGTCTGTCGGCCCACGATACTGGTTGGTTCAGAATGAGATTTCTAACATATATCATGTATCATGATAATCCCACTTATAATCCAAATATATGTATATATATATATATATGATATACTTGAGTACATCGGATCGGATAGTACAAGTCCCGAAATAATCATCGATAAACTCCTGGGTAGATCGCAGCTATTGCTCCTCACGAATTTCCGCCTTCGAGAGGGACGCGCGCGAGCCCTTGTTGCTGAACAGGAACGCCACGAACTCCGCCGAGTCAACTTCTCCACTCCTTCACTATGGCTGGAGCAGCCCACGAGATTGCCGCCATGAAGAGAACACATGGCTTGGTGTGGGGCGATATTTGATGACATAGGACTTAATATAGTACAATATTACATAGTATACAACATAGCACAGGATGGTGCCAACAGTTATAAGTTGGTTTATAAACCCCATTGACTATAGTCATATCTACCATCAACATCCATAAACCATAGTTAAGCCCCTTATATGTACAACACAGTATATAAATAGTACTACCTAATATTATATATATATATACAACATCTAGAACTCGGAATGACCTGGTGGCCGGTAACCGCAGGTTGGCCTTTAGTGGGAACGCAGTTCATGCTGTTAAACACCTACAAGGTGGGGACCCCCAGTTATGTGGTTGTTGGTTTTGAAACCCCATGAAATCTATAGTTATATCATCTTGTATCACATATATCTACCAAAAACCACAGAAAGAGAATTCACATCATTATAGTTTTGTTCACCAAGTTTGCGATTTCGTCAACGGGGGCCCCACATTGTAAGGCCCGTATCTCCGGCAAATTTGGTGGGGAAACCTACTTGATACCTCAAAGGATTTGGATATCTACCCAGTTGAGGAGAAAGCCTGTGAGCACGAAACAGGATGAGCCATCATGTACATAGAACACAACATAGATGTACGCAAATGTATATTGCAATCTATATATATATATATGTTACATACATAAATATTGATATATAATGCATCAATATGTATGTATATATATAACATATATATATATTGCATTAATTACATATGTATATGTCATTATTGCATGTCTTGAACATATCACATATATGTATGTATGTATGATAAATCCTATATACATTTAATATACATTTACACATTACACAAATATATGCATTACAAATAAGCATATATATATATATACATATAGATTCACATTGTATACATTACATGTGAGCCGTTGTCAAAACTCTATGTCTTCGCTTGGTTCACAAAAATTGGGTATCGCTGTTGGGGCAGGGGCTCTATCGCTATTGATGGCTTTGTCAAAAAGAGGAAGGAAAGGGGAACGAAAAAGGAAAAAAAAAGGAAATGAAGAGAAAAGAAAAAGGAACGGAAAAGGAAAAGAAGAGGAAAGGAAATTAACGGAAAAGGAATGCAAGAGGAAAGGAAGAGGAAAGGACGAGGAAAGGAAAAGGAAAGGAAGAGGAAAAGAAGCAGGAAGGGTCTATTTGTGGCCTGGGGCTAGTTTTTGAAGAAATGGGTATTGCTAAGGTATCGCTAGGGGTATCGCTAATTTCACCTCTTGCAGGTGAGCAATATGTGCAAAACAACTTCAGATGTGGACATTATGCACAACTATAGGTATCGCTTTTGGGAGGGGGCCCTATAGCTACACAGTGTTTTGCGCAGTTTCCGGACACCAAAGAACTCTCCTTACATAAGTAGTATACCAGAGTTTTGACCATACCTCATATATGTATATATATATATATCACATTACTCACATACATATACATATATATATATATATACATGTTTGGATAAGTTATTCATCCGAGATAATTGGAACATGTTTTATAACATGTCTTGATCTATTCGTCCTCTTGATAGTGATGATCAATGCAATGCAGCCAGGACTCTTGTCGCCGTCAAGCTCTTCAAAAATGGAATCCTTAGGCTTGCCAATGAAACATGATCCCAATCTTGTCCAGAAGTTCAAGGACTTTCAAGTGACGGCAAATCACAAACAAATCACTTAGCCGATCAGCAAAGCCGAAAGCATGGAACAGCTTGGTGGTTACGGTAGTTGATTCCCTGTTAAAAGTACTTAAGTCTAGTGGGATAAAAGAGTAAATCCATCTAACCCCGAAAACACTGAACATCTAGGTGTATGGCCACAATCCATCCAAACAAACACTCCGAACATCCAGGTCTTTTTCAAGCTGGAACAACAAGAATCACCCCAACCAAAGCATGGAATCCGCTTGCTTCCGTCTTCGGTAATTCCTAACATATTTGAAGTAAGAATCACGAATGCACACCTCTGGCATTCAATAGACATAATTATATTACATTATATAACCAATGGTTGTGAAACAAAAAACATCTTTACGATCTATTGTGTAACAATTTTGCTTTAGGTTCCGATATGTTCCGATACTTGGGGGTAGTTGATCAGCCAGGAATCAAGGTGGGGTCAACTGTTTTTGAAAACCCGCCTCAACCTTCTTGAAACCCAACAAAAAAGTCTTGTTCTTTGTTGGGGAAACCTATCCCGATTGATATCCTTCGCTCCCGAAAATGGGATCCTCCGGATTGGTAACTTGATGTTGTTCCCGTTAAGAATGCTAGAAATATACGTGTTGATGATCCAGATCCTCGATTAGCCGCAACCTCCTGACATTCAATGTGTATGTGGACATCATGGACAAACCAGACCCTTTGGGGCCTCATGTGTGTTTCGACTTAAAAAAAATCAAACCATCTCTGGACATGATTTGGACGATGATAATCGAAAAATACAAACACATCCCAGCGTTTGCCGCCTCAATCTTCAAATTTACATTACATTCAAAATCCGCAACCTGAGCGCTAAGTGGCTCTGGTGACTCTGGTTACTGAGTCCTCAATTGACCTTATCCCATGCATCAGTGGGTTGTAACCTTCCAAAAGCACTCCAAATACGAATCATGTTTAGTTGGTTGTATGCTAATCTTAATACATTTTAATACCATATTTTTGGAAAGTGACCCCCATTGCTTGGGATGGGATGATCATTGGTTCCAGCAGATCCAGGTAAATCCCATGGCGCAGATCACCATTTCCGGTACCACTACTTCAAGGATCATCTCGCGGCTCGCGTTGAGCAATCCGGGGATGATCAAAGTCTATCCAGTGACTATCCCATAACTTACCCTCTGGTAAACAAACATAACTATGGAAAATCACCATTTTGAGTGGGAAAATCCACTATAAATGGCCATTTTCAATAGCAAACTGTTAATTTACCAGAGGGTATCATCAAACTAACATAGCTATGGAACATGGCCCATTCATAGATGATGTAGCTATTAAGATGGTGATTTTCCATAGCTATGTTAAATTACCATGTGGTATCCCACAGAATCATGGGATTATGGTTGATCATCTTGTCCTGGCAGAGTTCATCTATAAACATGGCTAAAAGTACGATAGTACTGGTATATCATCATGGATTTGCTTACGGAACGACCAAGAAAAATGTTCCCTACAGATCCCCCAAGTAGTGGATTTCCCCTGGGGAAAATAACAAATCCTCGTCAGCAAATCCAACTTATTGGAATATATTTACCACTTGTTAGTGGGATGATCCAAGTAATAACCACTATCCCTACTTATATTAGTGCATATTAGTGCCACGGGGTTCAACCGTGGTATATGGTTTATGGCCATCCGTCTCACCATGGCAATCCTTCTTTTGAGTATATATATATAATCCCTCTTACTCGATTGATTACCCCAAGGTCTGAGTAAACAATCCAACTTTTTACCATGGCACACATGGTGCCAACAAATAGGTTTACACTGGGAATGTTCCATATATAACAATTTACAGTGTTGAAATGGCAACGATATAACTGAAATAAACCACAAGTTTATTCCATATTACATATATGTATGATTGTACACAACTATGGTAAAAACGGCTAGAAAACCCATCATATGTACTTCACGTTCCTTGGGAAACAACAATGTTTTTTCCATATCTTTTGGTATGTTTTCCCCAGCACCACAAGACACCAACTGAGCCATAAACAATACCCTAATTCCATTCCATGAAACGCTGGTTGCTTATGGTTGCTTAGTAAATATACTATTCCTATTATGGGCTATAACCATCCCCATTCAACTGCCTGGATCTCCTTAAGTAACCCCCAAAAAATAGAAAATATGTCCTATAGATTCCCTAGTGGATTTGCCATTGGGAAAATAAAACATCACCTTAAACAAACCCATTCGATTAGGTTGTATAACCCCCGAAAAACAACCCATCAACAGAGGTATTTCGCCAGGTTTCCAGGTGCTCCCTTGAGATCTCCGGCATGGCCTTCCGCAGCACCGCGGCCAGCTCCATGCGCGACAGCTTGCCGTTGCCGTCCTTGTCCCACATGCGGAAGGTGGCAGAGATGGCGCCTGGAAACGGAGAAAATCATGGCTTTTACGGTAGAAACCATGGTTTTTACCACCACGGATAGGGGAATCCCATGGTAAAACTGGCTTCAATGTTTCCTTAAACCAATCCATTGAGAGAAAATCTCTCTTCAGGCAAAGAAAAAACAACTATGGATAACAAATAAAGGAGCAAACCTTGGGTTTAACAAAGCAACAAAATGGGTCTGTAAAATGATTGATGGGTCTATAATAGGTGAGAAAAACTACATACTAAGAACAAATCTGAGATTAAAGCTGATTATAACATTATGACAGAAACTATACTCGGTGTATGTAGATGTATTTATATATACAGTATATATATATATATGTATATTCCTAATTATTCCTGTATAATCCCTTCCACCGTTCAGCCCCCAAACACCCCCCCACAAACCATGGTTGAAAAAAAGTAGGGGATAAAAACAAACGTTCAGAACCATAGAACGGGCGTGTCTAACAGTAGGAGGATGGGATTAGACCAACTACCGTCACCTGGGGGGGTTTTAAAGTCACTGAGCATCAAACATGGGGTTGTAACCAATCATCCCAGGAATCGCAAGTGGTTAGTAACTGGGGTTAGTTCACCCACTTATGAATTGGATAACCCCAGGAATCGGGGACGTGGGATGATCCTCTGAACGCAGATGTGGGACATCGATCTTTTGGGGTTGAAAAAGAGATAAACCGATACAACATTATACAACGTGGGGCCCGCCAGTTTTAAGTTGGTTTATAATCCCATCGAACTGTTGTTATATATATATGTATAGATATACAGTATATATATATATATATGTATATATATATATACCACAAAACATAGTTGACCTACTTATCAAGCAACTTGGCGAACGGGCCCACATTGTAGAGACAACAACCACAACCGCTGACCCCCAACTTGGCTCATCTTTGAGTGGGGTTGGTGGAATCGCTATGCATGGGCCAACTCTCCGTCATGCTGGTTGAAGTCCAAATTTCACTGGATTGGTTCATGGGAAAATTTACAGGAAACCCCTATGTTTGATGGGAAAATCCATGGTTTCCTGTAAATTTTCCCATTAACCAATCCAATGAAACTTACTATTGTAGATTTGGTCTATACATTGTAGATATACACAGCTAGATTTATTGGATGATTGTATACAGCATTCTACAGCTAATTACTGTAGATTTACCCTCTGGTAAACTAACATAGCTATTGAAAATGGCCATTTATAGTGGATTTTCCCATTAAAAATGGTGATTTTCCATACCTATGTTAGTTCACCAGAGGGTAATTAGATGGCAGAAATGTTCAATGTTTTGTTCCCGAGAGCTTTGCTTGCGAGTCCCTGGGACACCTGCACGGCTGGTCTTGTGGCTAGGAGCTCCGTTATAAATCATCTATGTGTGACAATGTGTATATGTGTACAGAAAAAAAGATAAAGACCTACAGAGACATAGTTTTTCCACTATCTAACTATTTGAACAGAATTTGAATTTGCCGTTCTACCTTTTTGAGTGTTGCTACACATACATCTGGATTTGTTTAAAAGGCCCCGAATTGTTGAAGAGGTGTGAACACGTTCATCCCGGACTTGATGGACACTCAACCAAACAGAAAATCGCTGTACATTCCGCAGTTGGAACCTGTTGACATATGATCACAGGATTTGTTTAAGGGAAACTTTACAGGAAATCCCTACATTTGATGATTTCCTGTAGATCTTCCCTTCAACCAATCCAGTGAATATACCCACTAGTACCTACCAAATTGTCAACACCTACATGGGTATCGTAGGTCCTTTCATCTGCTGCCCTGACTTCGGCTACAAATGCCTGTACTAAACAATACTAAACCTCCCCAGCACCAACAACTGAAAGGATTCATGTTCAAATGGCCTCGGCTACTCTGCCATTGGTTGGGTCATATTGGATCTACCGCTGACATTCGGAGCCTTTCCCCAGTGCTGTTGCGCCTGCAGGGGTGGAGGATTTGTCCAGCAGTTTTGAGGCCAAATAACTCTGCGCATCTTCCAGCATCCAGTTATAGAACTCGTCAAAATTCACCTGGGCAGCCCATGCATCATGGAGACAGTCTGAGACCCATCACTGTTGCTTGTAGAATCTTAGCTTTATATGGATTTGCCAACTTGCCATGTTGGTGTATACCATTCTTGGACAAAGCCATATCCAAATCTCATCTATGGCATCATGTGGACATTGTATGATCGTCTCGCCAGTTTTATATCCTCTGCCTCTACCCATTAAATCTAACATATAATTATATATGCATGGAACCCAAAAAATACACTACAGAAACAGGACAATCATTTTCAAAAAAAGAAAACATTGTTTAGGTTCCAAATTCAATTTAGGGGTGTACTATGGTGTACTTCTCCCATTTCCAATGTTGGAGTCCGCCTTCCCGTCGAGGTCTTTGTCCATGGATTTGTGCATGGCGTCAATCTCCTTTTCGGTCATGTCGGGATTCAAACGTCGCCTGAAGAGACGCCCGAGGCGATTTTGTGTCTAGGCTGCCTATGATTTATGGAAGGATGAAGATCCGTCAGCAACTGGGGAGATTTACTGGGATTTTCTGTGTGAAATTGGGATCCATTTGGATACCTCACACTCAACCATCATTTAGCGTTTTTTGGGGATACCTTATGTTCAAACAAAACCAATAATATGGATGGATAAAGATCCATGGGCTTCTTTTTTCCCGCCATCTTCGCGTGAACTACAGTAACTATCGCTTTCGTAGAGAGTCAACCAAGTACCACCAAGGTGAACCCTGTCAAAACAAGTGGGTATATCAATGGTATCAAAGGCTTATCAATCACCAATAGCCACTAATAGGAGCTTAATGTGGAAAACCCAATGCCATAAACGTACCGTTTAGAATTGTTGATATCACCCATCCATAGTTATTTTGGGGATGGTTTCTTATTGGGATTACTCCATGATTCACTATTATTGGAGGGATGGAGGAATCGACATGATGATGATGATGATGATTGTGCTTTGACCCTACCCTCTGGTAAACTAACAGTTTGCTATTGAACATGGCCATTTATGGTGGATATGTTAGTTTACCAGAGGGTATCCCATCCATACCTGCATGTTCTTGACTCCCCAGGGTCAATTCTCCCACCATTGAATGGAATAAGGCCCCGAAGTTTCCCACTGGATGAGTTGCAGGGATAGATCCCTCCAGTCTATGATCCACAAAAAACGCTGATCAGAAGATTGATTCAAGGAAAGAACTACAGTGAATCTACAGGAACCCATGTTGCCATCAGATATCCGGGCTCCTTGATCTGAAACTGCAACACAAAGATCCTCAATCTGTGTTAAATGAATTCTCATTTCTTTGACCTAGTCCAGGAGAAACGTTGGGCATCCCTTTTTGGCAACATCCGACTTTTTGTACCAGCGACATCATCAATGCGAGCTCCGGTTGGCAGATGACACCACTGCCATCCTTATCTGCAGCTGTGAAGTTGTGCTGGATCAGAAGCGTCCGAATCCTCGGCGTTTTTTTTTTCATCGAGCCGTGGCCGAAGAAAAAAAGTGCATCACATTGGTGTCGGTGGGCTCCGACAAAAACGTTGGTGCAAAGTTGGGGCAAATAACTAAGGTGAATTCTACATTCTTGGTGGTAGATATATACTAGGCCGAGATGACATGAGCAGTCTGGAAACGACTTTCGGACTAGGGGCTCGGACATGTCATCTGCCAAAACTGAGGGCAAAATGTGAACCNTGGCACCTGGTTCTGCAAACCACAGACCACACCTCATTTACACGAAAAAGCATAACACATTTTCCTGTAACTTAAGCCACAATTTCCCTGATGACATGGAACCTGGTTCTGCAGAACACAGACCATACCTCATTTACACGAAAAAAACATTTTTCATAACTTAAACCACAATTTCCTTGATGACATGGCACCTGGTTCTGCAGACCACAGACCACACCTCATTTTCACGAAAAAACATAACACCATGTTTCATAGCTTGGGCCANNGCACCTGGTTTTGCAGACCACACCTCATTTGCACGAAAACAAATAGCACCTTTTCTTTAAATAATTTAAGCCGCCACAATTTGCCTTATGACATGGCGCTTGGTCTTGGGACACCAGTTTGTGAGGAGCGCTGTTTTCCTTTCACGTTGCCCAGCATTTTCCTGTGTTTCCCTTTTATTTGGTTTCCTGTCATTGCATTNGAGGAGCGCTGTTTTCCTTTCACGTTGCCCAGCATTTTCCTGTGTTTCCCTTTTATTTGGTTTCCTGTCATTGCATTATTTGTCATTTTCTTTAATTTTCTTTGGTTTTCCTTTCGTTTTCTTGTCTTTTTCCATTCCTGTGCTGTTATTTTCTGTGTATTTCCTGGTAACTTCGTTTCAGTGTAAGATTTTGGGGGCTCAAAGTGCCATGTCATNTTATTTTCTGTGTATTTCCTGGTAACTTCGTTTCAGTGTAAGATTTTGGGGGCTCAAAGTGCCATGTCATGAGGTCTGGGGACATGGATTTGTGTGGAGTGCTGTTTTCCCGTCACTTTCCCCAGCATTTTCCTGTTTTTTCCTCTTTATTGACTTTGACTTGCTTTCATTGCATTAAATTACCTGTCATGTTTTTAAATTTATTTGTCCTTTTATTCAATTTTTTTGTCGCTTTCCATTTCTGTGCTGTTATTTTGCTTCTGTTTCCTGGTTACTTCCTTTCAGTGACAGATTTTGGGGGCTCAAAGTGCCATGTCAACAGGTCTGCGGACACGGATTTGTGTGCAGCGCTGTTTTCCCGTCACCGTCTCCAGCATTTTCCTGTTTATCCTTTTTATAGCTTTTGATTTCCTGTCATTATATTTAATTACCGGTCATTTTCTTCAATTTTTCTTTGGTTTTCATTTCATTTTTTGTCGTTTTCCACTTCTTTGCTGTTATTTTCCTTGTGTTTCCTGGTTACTTCCTTTCAGTCACAGGTTTTGGGGGCTCAAAGTGCTATGTCATGAGGTCTGCGGACACTGATTTCGGACACGGATTTGTGTGGAGTGCTGTTTTCCTGTCACTTTCCCCAGCATTTTCCTGTTTTTCCTTTTGTTGACTTTGACTTGCTTTCATTGCATTCATTTATTTGTCCTTTTCTTAATATTTATTTGTCCTTTTCTTCAATTTTTCTTGTCGTTTTCCTCTCATTTTCTTGTCGTTTTCCATTTCTGTGCTGTTATTTTCCTTGTGTTTCCTGGTTATTCCTTTCAGTGACAGATTTTGGGGGATTAAAGTGCCATGTCATGAGGTCTGGGGACACGGATTTGTGTGCAGCGCTGTTTTCCCGTCACCGTCTCCAGCATTTTCCTGTTTATCCTTTTTATAGTTTTTGATTTCCTGTCATTATATTTAATTACCGGTCATTTTCTTTAATTTTTCTTTGGTTTTCATTTTATTTTTTTGTCGTTTTCCATTTCTTTGCTGTTATTTTCCCTGTGTTTCCTGTTTACTTCCTTTCAGTGAGAGGTTTTGGGGGCCCAAAGTGCCATGTCATGAGGTCTGGGGACACGGACTTGTGTGGAGTGCTGTTTCCCCGTCACTTTCCCCAGCATTTTCCTGTTTTTCCTTTTATTGACTTTGACTTGCTTTCATTGCATTAAATTACCTGTGATGTTTTTCAATTTTTCTTTGGTTTTCCTCTCATTTTTTTGTCGTTTTCCATTTCTTTGCTGTTATTTTCCTTGTGTTTCCTGGTTACTTCCTTTCAGTCACAGGTTTTGGGGGCTCAAAGTGCCATGTCATGAGGTCTGCGGACACGGATTTCGGACACGGATTTGTGTGGAGGGCTGTTTTCCTGTCACTTTCCCCAGCATTTTCCTGTTTTTCCTTTTTATTGACTTTGAATTGCTTTCATTGCATTAAGTTACCTCTCATTTTCTTCAATTGTTCTGTCGTTTTTCCTTTTATTTTCTCGTCGTTTTCCATTTCTGTGCTGTAATTGTCCTTGTGTTTCTTGGTAATTTCCTATTCCTTTCAGTGTAAGATTTTGGGGGCTCAAAGTGCCATGTCATGAGGTCTGGGGACATGGATTTGTGTGGAATGCTGCTTTCCCAGCATTTTCCCGTTTTTCTTTTTTTATTGACTTTGAGTTGCTTTCATTACATTCAATTACCTTGAACCTCATCATTTTTTCTTTGGTTTTCCTTTCATTTTCTTGTCGTTTTCCATTTCTGTGCTGTTATTTTCTTGTGTTTGGTGATAATTTCCTTTTCTTTTCAGTGACAGGNTTCATTTTCTTGTCGTTTTCCATTTCTGTGCTGTTATTTTCTTGTGTTTGGTGATAATTTCCTTTTCTTTTCAGTGACAGGTTTTGGGGGCTCAAAGTGTCATGTCATGAGGTCTGGGGACACGGATTTGTGTGGAGGGTTGTTTTCCTGTCATGTTCCCCAGCATTTTCCTGTTTTTCCTTTTGTTGACTTCGATTTGCTTTCATTGTATTTACTCTCCTGAAAAGTAACTAAATGCAAAAAAAAAGTGGGTTCCATGTCGGCCTACCCATGTTAAAATTTATGAGTGGGATAGGTGTAGGGCAGGTGCCATGTTAGGCCTGGTTAAATTGGACATTTTTTGATGTTTTTGGAGTTTTTTGGGCATTAGGTAGTATTAACCTAGAACCCAACCTATAGCCGTTAAGATCAGATCCTACAGTTCCGTGTTAGCAGCAATGGCTGCAGACACGGACGGTCTGCAGCGCGCTTTGGAAGAGATGATGGTGCAAGAGCTTGGTGCAGAGCTCTTTGACGAAGCGGAGTCTGTTGCAACTTGGTAGTGTGTGCCAGCGCAAGAAGAAGAGGAAGATTTACCACCAAAAAATACAGCAATATATAAAAAACTTAATGGGCTATATAATCGGATCAACCCCCGAAAATCTATACATGCGTCGGTTTATCATACTATCAATCAGGGACCATCACTGCCTTGCCAGCCAAGTGTCATGTTAGTCCTTGTGGAAAATTCAGGCCAAGGAAAACCANCATGCGTCGGTTTATCATACTATCAATCAGGGACCATCACTGCCTTGCCAGCCAAGTGTCATGTTAGTCCTTGTGGAAAATTCAGGCCAAGGAAAACCAAAATAGTCGTAAAATGTTTTTAGATTTTTGGCGAGCCATGTAGGTTCCATGTTAGGCATTGTCAAATGCATGTATANAAAATTCAGGCCAAGGAAAACCAAAATAGTCGTAAAATGTTTTTAGATTTTTGGCGAGCCATGTAGGTTCCATGTTAGGCATTGTCAAATGCATGTATAAAGCAAACTTAGTTGTTTTTATCATGGGAGAAATAGCTATATATAAATATATATATAGATGTAAGTAAGTCTGCACATATCCCACTCATAAATCTTAAAATGGGTGAGCCGACATGGAACCCACTTTTTTGTATTAAGTTAGAATTCNATATATATAGATGTAAGTAAGTCTGCACATATCCCACTCATAAATCTTAAAATGGGTGAGCCGACATGGAACCCACTTTTTTGTATTAAGTTAGAATTCGGGAGAGTAAACCAATCCATTGAGAATCAATCAGAAAGTGAAACCGTATTGCTCCATGATTTGCAACTACATACTACTGTACATCCCCGTATGTCGTTGGCTTCATCATACTCATATCCTAAATTAATCCACTGATTGTTTAATTCCCCATTTTCCATTGCAGATCCNACATACTACTGTACATCCCCGTATGTCGTTGGCTTCATCATACTCATATCCTAAATTAATCCACTGATTGTTTAATTCCCCATTTTCCATTGCAGATCCTTGATAAATCCCATAAAACCTCATTGCGTAAATATAAATTCTATACGTCCCTCAAGTTTTCCTAGGGTCCATAAAGTTTTCCTTGGCCAAGTGCCATGTTAGTATTTGTAGGTGATTCAAACGAAAACCAAAGCACTATAGGTGTAAAGGGTTTTCAGTTTCTTGGTGCCCCCTATATTCCAGGTTAGTTGTGCGAGCACACGTGGACAAATCCTATATTAATCCACTGATTGTTTAAATCCCCATTTTCCATTGCAGATCCCTGATAAATCCCATATAA
>BGPT01001431.1:144335-155563 GCA_003297045.1 Symbiodinium sp. clade C Y103 | reverse complement strand
CAATCGAGGATATCCACAATCTGAGAAACACAAGCATATGTTTTGGCACACTCAGTATCGACCTCAAGATCTTGATTTCAATGAGAACCATGCTGAGAACTGGCATCAACCAGATGAACATGATGTCATGGATGCATACATAGCTCGTCACAAGGGCATGGATCCAGAAGCAGAGCTTGAGGAGTGTCGAACCAGCATTTCTTTTGATTGTTCAGATCCTCGTCTACAACCACGTCGCCGTGCTCAAGTTGAGAAGTTGACAGAAAAAGCTGAGAGAAGATTACATGAAGATTGGGAAAGGATGGACAAGATCATGGAAGATTACATCCAACAGAACAACAAACTTCCTTACTGTTGTATCCTTCAATCAATGGCTATGTCCTTCTTAGGAGCTGGTGCAGTTTCAGACGAAGAAAAAGATCCTGAATTTCCTTACAGATCAGGCAAAACTCTTTCCTGTATGTTTTGGAACTTGGGAAATTGGTGTCGAAAAAGGTTCTCCAAATACCCACTACCATCACAGCTTGAGAAGTATCAACCATATGTTGACTATGAGACTGATTTATATCATGAAAAGGTCAACTTGGAAGAACGTCCAGTTTTCAACAATTACTTTGTCACGGCAATCAAGAACCTGGGCGCTCACATATTTCTCAACTGTGAAGCTTCAACCATCTATCCTCATCGAGAAGAGTTCAACCACACTGGATGGACATATGCCTTCAACGATTACACTGATCTTTTGTGTATGGCAAGAGTGGGAAAGGATGGATATGTTCGACGCATTGCTGGCTATGATACCACTGATGATGACACCCGTGAGAGGTATNGTGGGAAAGGATGGATATGTTCGACGCATTGCTGGCTATGATACCACTGATGATGACACCCGTGAGAGGTATGTTTCATGGGCCATCTTTGAGATCAAGTTTGGCACAACAGTCGACCGTTCATCAAGAGAAGAAGAAGAACTCACTCATGCTCAAATGCATATGGTCAGAACATGTGCCTATCATGTCTCTCAAAGTCGAATCTCTTCTGCAGCTGGAATTTGTGGTGAAGCTATTGCAACTATGGTTTGGGAGTGTATGAAGTATCAGGTCGACATCATTGCAGGTGATGGCAACAAAGCTTGTTACTATCCAACTCCATCAAAACCATGTGTTCCCACTTATGAAGTTTCTCTCATTCACAAGACCTAACTAGCATAGTACTTAACACGTACACAAGAACGTTTGAAGAACTTTCAACGAGATGCAGCTCCAGTTCGAGTGAAACATTTCATCACAGCTTCTTTCACTGACTTGATGTTTCTCAAGGAAAAGCTCTTCAGAGTGAAGACTGAGACTTATACTGAGAAGATTGCAAAGGAAACTCATAGAGGTGATTGTTGCATGATGAGTATTGTTGAGTGGGGACATGCAAGGGTAGTGATCGAGGAATACCCTGAGAATTTTGATGATGACGCTCACATGGATGAAGTTGGAGAGTTCAACTTTGAAGTGAATGAAGCATGCCTCCACAACGACGCAAACATGTTTCTTCTTTATCCAAATGACAATGATGCTCACAATCCCTTCCTGATCCATCTTACACCGTTTGATTTCACTTACAGTGAAGGACGACAGTTCATTTCTCTTGAAGCCAAGTTGAAGAGAAAGGCAACAAGGAAGGAATTACAAAGAGCAAACCGTCAAAGGAAACATGAACGACAAGACGATGAGGGTCCATGGTTGAACAGAGAGTCTTGGAGACATTACAGAGGTAATCCATCTTGGACACCATCTGGACAACGAGCAGATGACTGGTTCCAACGTGATGACAACACTGACTGGTGGGAAGAACCTCGTCAACATCAACGTTCTGGAAAAGGTCAATGGACCCAACAACCTCGCGGTCGTGGAAAAGGTCGTGGTGGTGGCTCAACATCATCAAGTTCCTCAGCACCATGGAGCAGATGGAGATAAGTATATGCTCTCAACAGAGAAAAGGAAATACTACCTTTCTCCAATTGATGAAGATAAGTCTATGCTCTTAACAGAAAAGAGGTAATACTTTTTCTTTTGCTGTGTACAGCTCATGTACATAGATTTCATCACTACCGATTACATATCAGAATTACATGGACTCCTCTGACAGAGATGGAGATGATGTAAATGATTTCACTCAACCGATTTCGAACTTTTCACTTTTCAGCATTTCATCAAGTGCCTAGCATGTTGCTAGCACAGACGTCGATTTCTGTCCATTGTTACTTGAACGAGTAACTTTGGAGGTCCGATTTCATCCAGTTATTTTGTCTTGTGGTCTTTGTTTTTCGTATGACCGACTTTCGAATCTTGCACACTCAGTAGAGATTTCCACCGATGCGAATTTTGCCAAAGACAGACAGTGTGACCGCACTAATGTCGAAAAATAATTCGAGCTGACTGCGAGTTTCTTTTTGACATGTCGAATGGCATATCACGATCATTGCACACTCCGCTATCGTTTAGCCAACTTTATTGTAAAGTTTATGGGCTGGAAAATTGGGTCTCAGATGGGTACGACAAAGCGTAGTGCTCAACTCATTGCTTTTGAATTTGTGCCTGTGTTTTTGTTTTGGACTGGTGCCTATGGGCCATATAGCATGAGTACCGAGCACAGTTTAAATACGCTGTCAAGGCTCAAGAGAGACCAATAGAGTACAGTCTGTGGGCTTGACACAGTACTGACTTGGCTAAAGCCTGTGAGTCTAAAACAAGCGCTGGCAGCCTCAGAAGACGCTGTAGCTGATCCTAGTAGTCTTGAATAGGACGCTACTGCCCCTCTTCAGCCCTCCCCCCCAATCCCCCCCCGCCCGCTTTCTTTTTTAACCCAAGCTTGCACACTTGCAAGTACACTACCCTACATGTATATATGTACCTTACTTACATACAGACGGACACAAACATACACATACGAATACACATATACACACACATACACATACATACACATACACATACACATACACATACATATACATACACATACATACACATACACATACATACACATACATACACATACACATACATACACATACATACACATACACATACATACACATACATACACATACACATACATACACATACATACACATACACATACATACACATACACATACATACACATACATACACATACACATACATACACATACACATACACACACACACACATACATACACATACATACACATACATACACATACACTGGGAAAATTGATGAACAGTATCGAAAACTGGAGGAACACCATGGAAAAATCGATGAAAACCATGAAAAAACCGATGAACGCCATGCAAAATTAATGAAAACCATTGAAAATGGACGAAGACCACGGAAAAGTCGATGAACGCCATGCAAAATTGATGAAAACCATGGAAAATTGATGAAAACCATGGAAAAATCGATGAACGCCACGCAAAATTGATGAAAACCATGGAAAAATGATGAAAACCATGGAAAAATCGATGAAAACCATGGAAAAATGCATTGGCANGGAAAAATCGATGAACGCCACGCAAAATTGATGAAAACCATGGAAAAATGATGAAAACCATGGAAAAATCGATGAAAACCATGGAAAAATGCATTGGCATAGCTCGAATATATTTTTTTTGATTCCAATAATATTTTTTTTGATCCCTTGGGATTTTTTTTGATACTAATAATATTTTTTTTTGATCCCCTTGCCAACCTTGAGCACCCAAAGCAAGCAACGCATGTATTGAAAGAACGTTGGTGACATGAGGTGCGGTGACCATGGCACAGATGAAAGTTGAAACCTGTGTCATGCCCATTCTTGTCCTTTTTGTCCTGACAAATTTCTGGTGTCAAAGCGTTGTTGCTGTTGCGACATGACTTTTGGAAGGATTGCTTCAATTGTAATCGTAAAGGAAGCCTCGTCTAGCCACGGATTCCTTTGATTCCTCTTGCGGCACACCATGTCCGCGTAGCACCTTTGTTTGCCGACCCTAAGCATCAAGGCGAGGTGGAGCAGCCTGGTGCGACTTGCAACTGTGTGGCTGGCGACGGCCATGGTTTGTTTGGCTTCTTTGCGACGGTGCAGAGATGGAAGCAATGTTTTGCCTTTTTTTTTCTCCTCTTTGCATCCAGACAGACTTCCGGAAAGATCGCCGGGTGGCGGTGGAAGAGGTGCTTTTCAAATACTATGCCAAGTGGTCTCAACTTCCCTAGGGATCAGATTCCAGCCCCTACAGAAGAACAAGGACCGTCTGGTTCGTGGCTTCATGCTTTCAGTCGTTAATGGCATGGAACCTGCAAGGGATTTTCCCTTGCAGCCAAGTTCAGAACGATATTTTAATACGACATTGAGGCACGCTCTCGGTCAAGATGTTGACGTTGAAATGGTCGGGTCTCGTACCAGAAGGACCGCTGCAGTTCAGAACCAGGACATGGACATTCAACTCCGGAGGAATCGCAAAACGTAGACATGAGCTGTTCATCGAGATAGAGAAGCAGAAGGTGGCGCAATATTGGAGAAATTGCCATGTGTCACTGGGCCTGTCACAATTGGACGGGTGGCCATTAAATTCGAAATGGAGCACATAATTGCTGTTGATCTTGTGCTTTGGCGATTTTTGAAGGAAACGCCTGCAGGAAGAGCTGCCATCATTGGACTGAACAAACATACCTGCATAAGAGACCTACATGACTACTCTTCGAGGCCATTGCGTGGCGACTTTTCAAGACTTGTTCATTTCCATTGACAAGCACGGCTCCTGAATATGCCGAGCCTGAAGAAGAGGCTTGGAGATTGCAGGAGGAATGCTTCCGTTTCTTCCTTTTTGTTTTGGACCAACTGGACGGTTGGGAGACGTCACCCTTTGGAAGTGATTTGAAAAAGGATCTAGCAATTCTACCTGAGAGAAAGCAGGAGGAACATATCCAGAGATTTGCGATGGGGAAACCGTAGGTTTCTCCTATTGGACCTTGGTAGCAGACGTTGTTGAGACGGCCAAAGCAAAGTGGACCCAGCAGGATGGCCCTTCACATTTGTACCTGAAAAGGAGGTTTGGGGAGTTCTTCCCTCTTGACTTAGGAGTCGGCAATGCCGGTTCTCAGCATGCTTGCGGGACAAAGGTCCAAGGACTCTCGTTTGGCCATGAGGGGTGACATGGGGTGACATAACCCTGCCAGCTATCGATAAGGTTGGGGTTAGCATGGCCTAGTAACTTATTTGATATCTTTATATATTTTTGGGGTAAAGCATGGTAAAGCCATGTAAAGCCTTTGGTTTGTAGATATTTTCCTGGCAATTCTGCCCGGCATGCACCATACCCCTTGAACACAAGTCTTGCAAACCTTGCAGCCCACTTGCACATTTGTCCATGAAGGGTGCACAATTCACATTCGAGGCCTCTTGCCACTGGCATCTTTCTGGGTTGAGAGAGATGATCCCAGTCTCACATTGTAACTAGTGTTTTGCCGTACGTTGCTCTCACATTGCTGCAGCCATGCGCACCACCCTTTGTCTTTCTGTTGAGTGGCCCTCCCAGATTTTGCAGGACGATGATAACGGGTTGTTGACATCAGTTGTTGTGAATTGGATCTTGGCACACAAGCCAGTCCCCCCAATGAGCCTGCATGACAACTTGGACTTAGCTTGTGATGGTTGTGGGAGTTGTGGTCGTAAACAAGGCTTGAAGGTTGGGTCAGACCTCATCCAAACACAATTGCCCTCCAGGATCACCGTATAGGAAGCTGAAAATGATGCCACCGTATCATATAGATCACGTTAATTCAGCATTGTGAGTTGGATTGCGCTCCTTGTGCTCATGCTCATGTGATAGAGACATCCCACATGCATTGTTGCATCTCAGGAGCCTTTAAGTTTCAGTGAAAATCGAGTCTCACCTCATATGTATATATATATATATATATGTGTATAGAGAGAGAGAGAGAGACAATCCCCCTGTAGATGTCCCTTATAAGGTGTATCAACCTGGGTGCGTTTTCGGGGGCCATTTTGTAAGGATAACGGACATTTTTAGGGGGGACAGTTTTCCGAGGATTCTAGAGACTCTCATTTTATAACGGTCTCCCCTTTTCTGACTGATTTTTTGAGTTTGTTGATGGAATTATAAAATGACTAATCCTTGTAACTAATCCCAGGCCACTTGTTTTGTTGTTTTTGTATTATTACGTGTTTTCTCATATGTTTTTCCTTTTAAAAAGATACTTTATCCTTGAACTGTTTACATTGGCGTTGGAGGCCATACAATGGAGTAAACCATACACCTTTTTTCTTAAAAAATGCAATTCCCTTTCTCTTTAAAAAAATGCTGAATCTATTCAGATCTTCCTCTTGATCACGATTGGTCATGTTAAAAAGATTTTACGGTCATAGTCGAGTCATAATTTCCCATAAAATGACAATCCGGACACTTTAAGTGCATTTTTGAAAATCATTCCGGATTGGAATTCCGCTTCTAAGAACACAGAATGGCAAGGTTTCAGATTTTATAACTTTCGGATTAAGCATTTTTTAAGAGCAACTTTCATTTTTAAGCCTGGCTGATAGTCATTTTATAAGGGATCCTCTTGTAAAATGGCACCCCCCAGGTTAGCATCAATATTACGAGGGGCCACAGTTGTAGCCAAGTTAAAGGTGGGGGCACAATGTCTCCACTCATTAGTTCGACATGCCTTGGTTTTGTGGCGAGGTTTGAAGCCGTTCCAGTTGCACGTGTTGCTTTGCAGCTGGTGACGCTGAGTGAGTTGTGGAAAAAGGGGCCTTTTCGAACCTTGGGCGGGTGGCGCCTTGGACTGGATTTCAGCCAGGCCCTTCGTGGAGGCAAAATCTATCCCCAAGTGAGCGGGTAATGTGGACGCGAGTTGGTTCGAAGAAGGTCCCATTAATTTAGCACCGACACCTCTAGCAGTGCATGGAGCTATTTTGTAGATTGTTGAGCTTCCACAGGAAGTAGTTTTCATTAACTTTCCAAGGTCACCTGCACATTGCTTGAGGAGAGGGCCAGTTTCCTTTGAAACTATTTTGGGCGTGTTGCTCTCAGGCTTTAGCTCGAAAATGTGTTGCAGCCGACGACTCTTGCACAAACAAAGTTGCCAATAAGCGTCAAGAAACATAAAGGCACCATGATTGACATTGACTGACCAGTTACGTCATTTTGTGTTTGTGTTTTGTAGAGCTGCGGGGCAAACAAGCCATGCACATCCGGGTGACAGGGAGCCACCTTGCACGAGTTGTGGTCCCATGCCTGGCAATGGCGAAGGTTTGTTTGATGTGCTCAAGCCAAACCAATGTTTTGCAATTTTTGCATGCATACGAAATTGCAGATCCAAAGGTGATAGAGATATTAGATGAAAGCATTGATAAATGGTTTGAACTTCCTTTGGCAGACAAGAGGCGATTCCTCGGGACGCACCAGGACCATATGATTCGTGGCTTCATGATTTCAGTGGTTTTGAGCATGGAATTTGCCGAAGGCATTCGTTTCACCTGGATCGCGCACCATGACTTGGTGGCAGCATGCAAACACGCTCTCGGTCAAGATGTTGACGTTGAAATGGTCGGGTCTCGTACTAGAAGGACCGCTGCAGTTCAGAACCAGGACATGGACATTCAAGTCCGGAGGAGTCGCAAAAGCGGGCGGAGAGATGAGCCATTCACAGATGCTGACAAGCAGAGGGTGGCGCAATACTTGGAGAAATTGCCATGTGTCACTGGGCCTGTCACAATTGGACGGGTGGCCATTAAATTCGAAATGGAGCACATAATTGCTGTTGATCTTGTGCTTTGGTTTTTGAAGGAAACGCCTGCAGCAAGAGCTGCCATTATTGGAATCAAAGAATGCTACCAGCAAGATAGGCCGAAAGGAATACTCCTCGAGTCCATTGCATGGCGCCTTTCGAAGACTTGTCCGTTTTCGTTGACAAGAACGGCTCCTGTATATGCAAAGTCTGACAAGGAGGCTTGGAACTTGCAGGTGGAATGCTTCAGGTTTTTTCTCTATATGCGGAATGAGTTGCGGAATTGGGAGGCCTCATGCTTTGGAAGGCGTTTGACACGGGATTTGGCGTCACTACCCGAATCGAAAGGGGAGGAACACATCCAGAGATTTCAGATGTTGGGTCGGGCTAACGACCGGGATATCTGGTACATGATGCTGTTGGCAGGAATGATGCAGACAGCAAGGGAAGAGTGGACTCAACAGGATGGCCCGCGACACTTGTACTTCCGGAAGAGGCTGGCCGAATTCTTCCCTTATGATCTATAAGTCCCTGCGAGTGTTGGCGCGGCCCCTCCCGCAGGCGTGGCGCCCAGTGCCACTGTCGTGGTTGAAATTTTGAATATATCAAGCCCGCCTGCGTGCCTTCGCAGCAAGGTTCAAATTACACACACACACACACATTTACAATCACACACACACACAGACAGACAGACAGACAGACAGACAGACAGACAGCCAGCCAGCCAGCCAGCCAGCCAGCCAGCAAGACAGACAGCCAGACAGACAGACAGAGAGACAGACATTCACTAGAGTTTATGATAGGGTTGGAACCTATTATATGTATGTTTCCCGGGAGGTTCAAGCCACAAGC
The DNA here is from genome assembly GCA_003297045.1 of Symbiodinium sp. clade C Y103. NCBI lineage: Eukaryota > Dinophyceae > Suessiales > Symbiodiniaceae > Cladocopium > Cladocopium sp. clade C. The sequence continues at coordinate 146,949 of BGPT01001431.1, read as the reverse complement.
CAGCGATGATTGTTTGCTGACCGCTTGGTGGAGATCATCTCACCCCATGTGCCAAGCATGATTGATGACTGCACCACGCGGTTCTGTGCAGGTTTCAGGGACTTGTCCTTCGGCTCTGCCTCACTTCAAGCAAATTGACTTTGTAACCCACCCTCAAGAAGCATGATTGGGTCTTGGGTCCAATTGGATAGACGCCGGGCTCACAAGATGCCATCCAGCAGGTTGTTGGTGGGGTGGATTTTTGCGGGGCAGAATTTTTCTTTCCCAAATTCTGCATGCATGGCTTGGGCTGTGAAGGGTTTCTCACACAGAATGACACCTTTGCTTGGGTGTTTCAAACCATCCCGGAATCCATTCAAGTGGTGTCAAGAAGCCTCCTGCCTACTTGGCCAAGTCTAAATTGATCAAATTGACATACCCCAGTCCATATTCTAGACGTCGGGACAAGTGGGCTTTTGGGGGGGTTTGAATTGTTGGGCTGTTCAGGAAAGATAAAATGGCTAGCCCCCGGCCCCGGTTTGCATCCATAGCAGATTTGTATACCAGCGCGACTGTTATCCTTTTCGTTTCGAAGGAAACTATGCCCAGCATCCCAGACGAATCAACGACTTGATGAGGTCCGCCAATTCTCCTGCGGTCCCTAACCCAAGCTAGAGCTTATAGCATGGCACCCTCCAAGGCTGAAGCAATGCTGGTTCGTGAAGCCGGACATTGGGCCAAACAAGCAGCAAAAGAATGGTTTGTTCAGGGGTGAAGGTTCCTTGATTCCGCCCCAGCCTTTGGAGGCTAGAATGTGGCTAGAATGTTGATTACATTATCTATACATTTGTTGAGAGGGGCAATAGCAGGATATCCTCATATGCACTCCTCACTGCTCTCTACTTTGCCGACTTTTGGTTCAAAGTGCTCCGCGGTGGCACTTAATTAAGGGCTTTATGGGCTTTGTTCAAAATGGCCGCCGTAAGGATGTGTGCGAGACTGGTTGGTGGCGTTGATGGTTGCTATGTCAAGTTGCTATCTTTGTTCGACACTCTTGGAATGAACATCGGTAGAGGCCATGCTTGCTGATGTCAAACTTTGATCAAAGTTCCCGCCGCCCGTTTCACCCGGCTGCTTGAAGCCACCGCCAATTATCATTGGACCAGCTCCTTCGTTAGGAAACAGCAAAGTAATTCGATCTTATTTGTTCATCTACCGAAGTTCATATTACACAACGGCAGAATAAAAGAAAGGCACAAAAAAGAGGACCAATCTTAACTTTGCAAGTGTGTAGGCACGTTGTCCCCGAGAAAGAGGCGTGCGCCTTCACAGCCTATGGGGCCGCTCAAGGTCATTTGTATTTCCCCTGTCTCTGCCAGGGAAACGCACTACTTGCGCCTGTACGATCTTATTTGGCATGTATATTGAGTCACCTATGACAAAATGAGCAGCGACAATGCCATCTGCGTAAATGGCCTGAGATATATGCCCAGATTGCCAGAAAAGCACCCAGAGTTCCGCTTTCAGCGATGTCGCGGCCGGTTTCAGCCCCTTGGCGGCGTTCCAGCACTGCAACAATTGCAAGGACGGCGCGAGTGGGCTCCGATTTTCAATGTGGAAGACAGTCAACTAAACGATGGATTCTTGGAACCCTTTTGTAAGATATGTAAGCTTTCACTTGAAAAACACGCACCTTGGTAAAATTTATTAAGATCTGACCTTGGGAGCCTTCAAGAAGATAAGAAGTCCATCCGAAGTCATGGGCTGTATGTGCTCCATGACATGTCGTTCATCAGGCGCGGCACAGATAGACCCAGCCTGGCACGGCCCTCAAAGGGCCTGGTCCGTGCCGCCACAGTGCCTGTGACCACGGCTGAACGGGACAACTTCGAGGTTCTCATGGGACACAGACGGTGGCACCAGTTAGAAGATCTCATAGTCCCCACTGGCTTGGTTGATTTCTTTGAGAGGATTTCATTGGAAGAGCCCAGGCAAGGAAAAAACAATTGCATCCTCGTTGAAATAAGCCCTGTACTATGGACATCTCGAGACCTTATAAGGCCTACCATTTCACAGTACTAGGGTCAATTTTTTGAGCCCCTGTAAAATGGAGCTGGGAGGATGTATTTTACAGGAGCCTCATTCTGTTACTTTTTTGGAAGTGATAAACCTGGGAGAACCATTTTACAGATCCTATGTTGGATCATTTCGAACTTGGATTATCNCAGGAGCCTCATTCTGTTACTTTTTTGGAAGTGATAAACCTGGGAGAACCATTTTACAGATCCTATGTTGGATCATTTCGAACTTGGATTATCCATTTTGCAAAGATGCCAAATTGAGCACATTATCAAAGAACCATTTTCCAGGACAGTCTCGGATTTGCATTCTACAGGATCTATTACTTGTTTTTGATCTGAAATCNATTGGAATATCCATTTTGCAGGGCTTATAAGTTTGCGTGAGGATTATATCCAAATTACAGGACGCATGGTGTTCATTCATGTTTATCCATTTTACAGGACACTTTATTTTTATATCCACTTTGTTTTTTTATATCCACTTGTAGAATGCGGTTTTGGCTTCGCGTGATTGGGTTCGGATTGGGTTCTGTCCTTGCTTCGGGTGGTGGGAT